>NW_021025366.1:170171-182671 GCF_004153795.1 Camellia sinensis | reverse complement strand
ATAATTTATATATTTATATTTGTATTTGTTAAAAAAAAAAGAGGTGTTATAATATATAGGTATATAATATATATATATATATTTATCTTATATTTATATTTATATATATTATAATTATGTTGTAGTATATAATATAATATATTTAATAATTGATTAAGTTCTAATAGGATTAGGTTTAGTATAATATTATAAAGTGAATTAGGTTAGATTATGGATCAGGAAATCAAAGAAAAGAAAAGTGAAGTTGCAAGGTGAAGGCAGCCACGAAGAGAGAGAGAGAGAGAGAGAGAGCTTTATCATCTGAGGCTTAATCACATAAGCCAAGCACGGAAGCCGAGGGTGAGAGACCGGAAAGAGAGAGGAAGAGAGGAAAAAAAATAAAAAAGGATTAGGGTTTTGTTTTGGTGGCTCTTTTAGTTCTCTAAATATTTCTTTGATCTTTAAAATAATATGTGAGTACAAAAATCCACTTCCTTGATTTATATTTAATTCTTTGTTTTTATTTATTTATTTAATATTAGTTTGATTTTATATTTACATAAAGATGATAGATTGATTTAATTATTTTGATTAGTTGTGTAGGTAAAGTTTAGTTTTTTTTTAGATGATTGATTAATTTAATTATTTTGTTTAGTTATGTATGCAAGGTTTAGGGTTTATAGATGATTGATTAATTTTAATTATTTTGATTAGTTTTTTCTATAAGGTTTAGGGTTTTTAAATGATTGAATGATTTTAATTATTTTGATTAATTGTATATGCAAGATTTATGATTTTTTATATGGATTGATTTTATGATTGATCACACCATGATTATATAAAATTAAAATAAACCTAGAATCCATAGATATTGGTTAGAGGATGGATTGATTCGTTGTTTTTATTTATTTATTTTTATTTGATGTTGGATTGATTTTATATTTGCGTGTAAATGAAGGATTGATTTTCTTATTTGGATTAGTTGTGTATGTCATGTTATGATTTTTTATAGGATTTATTTTATGGTTGTAATTACACTCATGGTCTTAAATGATTAAAATTAATTATGACCTATAGATAAATTCCTTATACTCCACCATGACTCCATGAATTGTTATTTTATTTGAGTGATGGGGAGAAAAGAGTGTATAAAAAAGTGAGGATATGAAGAGTTGTTTAATGCCTTATGCCCGGCATTGTTATATTTGTCTCATGATGTTGATGAGATGTTATTTTATATGTTTGTCTCGTTCTCATGAGTAGACGAGTGCTTGGATTTACGCGGCGTACGTATATGCTAACCATCCGGGGAGTGTGAGTTAACTCGGGACGATATCCCCGTGCAAGTTTGGCTTCGGAGCGGTGTTAGATATACGGGAGGCACATGGATATATGTGTAGGCCGGAAGGGGAGGGCCGAAGTGGTGGAGTTAAGGTACAAAAATTTAATTATGAGTTTATTGATTTGTACATCTTGAAAATAGTAATCGACCCTCAATAAATTATGAAATTTGAGGAGAGGCATGTATACGTGGTTTTGGACAACTTTTGTGTTGTAATTTTATTTAAAAGATCGATTAGAACTTATAATCGGATGACCTTGGTTATTGTCGATTTGATTCATTTTGGTAATGCAGATTTTATAGGGCTGTTTTAACCCAATGAAACGAAGCTCATTTTTAATTGGTTTTCCGCTAAAACTGAAGTAAAATATCATTCTGCACACTTTTCGTGTTTTGAAATTTTTTCGAAAAAAATCATCTTAGGGGCAGTTTTGGTTTCGTTTTCAGCTTCAGATTTTTCGATTGAATTCTGTCTAGATTTTATATCAAGTTTTTCTCTTAACCTGTTCAGTTTCTGTTAAATTCGTTCACGTTGCCTTATAGGAAATTTGATTCTATACAACTTCGTCTTTGAGTTTTGATCAATTCGAATTATTTAAAGTATGAAACGGTGTAAATTTTTATATTTGTTTTCAAAAAGTTCTTATGATTAAATTATACTAACTTTATTTGTTTTTGCAGGATGGTGGGTCTTACTAACTTTTTATGCAGGGCTGACCCACCAATTTCATTTCTCTTTTGTTTATTTTATAATAAATTATTATATTCGTTGTGTACGGACAAGAAACTAAATGCCATCGTGTCTCGAGAAACTACCACTTCGTCTCGGTGCGGTTGGAACTACTTGTCTTGTCCTGTAATAAGAATTTAATTTTTTTTGTTTGTTTGTGTCTGGTCGACACGTGGGTGTCAATTCTTGTACTCATACCAGTATACCTGTAACTGACCCGTTTTGTGTCTCTTGGCAACTCGGGTGCGTTCTGTTGGAGCGCAGCTGAGCTTCCTTGCAGGAATTAGTAGAGGGTTCGGTGGTGACTTGGATTTACGATAGTTGGACCTGCCGTTTGGACTTTTTTGTTTTATTGAGCTTAGGATGATATTAGTCTATGTATTTATTATTCTCTTTATGACTTTAGTATTGGAATAATTTAGATTGGTTTGTAACCGTATTTTATTTTAAGTGTTTGGACCAGTTGTTGCACTTAATGTTGAGGTATTTGTTAGTAATGAGAATTATGGTGGATGTTTAGTTGGCGTTTTATTTTTTTATGTTTCACCCCTAGATTTGGATGATGGAATATTGATTGGTGTTTAAATTAATTTAAATATTTAATTGTCCAAATTTTGGGGCGTGACAGTAAAACAGTCAAAAGTGCTAGATGTGTGAAAATCACGCTCGAAGGCGCTCTAACACCCGTCGAGCGTGAGACACAGAATGCCGCTCGAGCGTCTAATACCCCGCTCGAGGCGGACTGCAAACACAACTAAAGTGCTGGATGCACGATTCCACGCTCGAAGCGCCCAGTCCACCACCGCTCGAGCGTGAGTCCAGAATCTGAAAATTCTCAGATTTGAACCTCAAGCTCAAAACCAACTTCAACATGTATAAAATTCGATCCTTTTGGGCTAATTTTCTGGAAAACACTTCAAAACAATCATAACATTACATGTTCAAAGATCCATTTGAGAAATCGAAGCCCAAGGCAGTTCAATTAAACCCAATTTTCAACCAAATTTCATGAAACATGACCTCAATGCACATGCAGAGTTTAAATCAACTTTAAAGCTTCAAATACATGCCCAAGTGAGTCAAATTTCTTTAAAGACAAGAATGAATTCATGGATTTTAACACAAACATGAACATGCATGCAAGATTCCCATGAAATCCACCTCCAAAACTCAACAATGTAAAACATGCATGTATGATTTGAGCAACCATACAACATACTATAGAGCCAATTCTAGACCTTGGCTCCTAAAACTACCATGATCCATGCCAAATACAAATTAGATACACAAATAAGAGAGTGGATTTCTCTACCTTATGTCTTTAATTCAAGTGTAGAAGCCACAAATATGCAAGAATCCCTTCAAGTTTCTCTTAATCTCCAAAGCCATTCTCAAGAACTCAAGATTTTCTCCTACCCTCTCTCTCTTCTTAGTCGGTTGTGACTCTCAAAAATGGTTGATGAAATAATATTAGTCAAAGTGTATGAAGTGGAGAGGAGTTGCTCTCATTAATCCCCTAGGTGGCAAATTGGTAAATAGGGCCAACTCTTGTAATCTAGCTTATTTTAATCTAATTTAAATTACCCAAATCGCATTTTAAATAAATATACTATTAAATCACATACATTTCTAATGATCATAAAACATTAATCAATTCTGATTCGGCGCCGATAAGGCCTTCATTCGCAGTTTAAACACGAACATGAACAGATTAATTTTACCAGTCAAACAGAGAGAAATAAAATTAAACTATATACCTCAATCATCAGTTCAGACTTTCAGTCCAATCAGTCAATTAACAAATGCTTAGTCTTAGTTTAGTAGTAACAGTGGTGAGGGTTGTCCAACTAAACTACCACCCATTCCCAATAAAAAGTAAAATTCAGGCACACCCGTGGTCTCAACACAAAATTTTATTTGCACAGTCAGTGGTAGCACAATATTTAGTACAAGCCAGTCCATCCCCAAAAATAAATCCAAAATGATTAATGTCCAAGGGTAATAAGTCCACATATAACATCATTCGCCAATTCATAACATCACATACTGGATAAACATGAGCACACATCAAGATATTCCCAGACGGCGTAGAACACAGATATATACATAGGTCAATAAGTTCTAATGGTCTTAATCAATTTTCGAGAAAAAAACAATGCGATACAAAGGAATGTGTAAAACCAGAATCTGTCAGTAACAACATGCATTTTTGAGAAACATATAGAGAGTGTACCTAACACCACACGGTATAGGTTTTGTACGTCACCGAGCACTAAGCAAACACTCGGACCTGTCTCAAAGTTCTTTCCAGTTTGGCTTTAGCAATTGGTTTTGGGCCACGAAGCAGATCCCGGCTGAACTTGCTGCAGGACGGCTAGTAGTCTCCGACCTGAGCGGGTAATCTTTTCACTACATGACCTGGCTGGCACACACCGTGAAACAAGCACTGACACTCGGTAGCACACATCCCTGTGCCTTTTAACCACAATCAGAAACAGACCGGATATAGACGCCACCATTCTGCTCGAGCTATTCGAAGTCCCGTGTTTTTGCTTCACTACCCGGACAAAGGGACCGGCTCTTTTAAAACCAAACCCGGATCTTTTTCTCTCTCCACTCAGTTGCTGTAGTTGCTAGGGCTTTACTTTGTTTCATGGCCGGCTAGGGTGGCCCTCCTGCCATTAAGACTCTGTATAGAACTTCTACATAAGTAGGACAATTTCAGACGTCTACTCGATCAAAAACACCTCCAATATCCAGTCACCTTCAAATTTTCGTGCTTTCTTGTATCGGGTAATCCACCATATGTGAAGCAAAACCTGTGCCAGTTCGGTGAATTTTAGCTTTATGTTCTACCAACAGACATTCTCTCCTATTTGAGTCCTGAAAATCAACACTTCTGATATCTGAAACATTGGGGAAGATACTTATCGTAGAAGATAGCATTAAACTGTCCCATCGTCATATTTCCATTGCACTTCGGATCAAGATTAAAGACAAGATGAATTCATGGATTTTAACACAAACATGAACATGCATGCAAGATTCCCATAAAATCTAACCTCCAAACTCAACAATGTAAACATGCATGCATGATTTGAGCTACAATACAACATACTAGAGCCAATTCTAGACTTAGCTCTCTAAACTACCATGATCCATGCTAGATACAACTTAGATACACAATTAAGAGAGTGATTTCTCTACCTTATGTCTTCAATTCAAGTGTAGAAGCACAAATATGCAAGAATCCCTTCAATTTCTCTCAATCTCCAAGCCAATTCTCAAGAACTCAAGATTTTCTCCTACCCTCTCTCTCTCTAGTCGGTTGTGACTCTCAAAATGGGTTGATGAAATATTTAGTCAAGAGTGTATGAAGTGGAGAGGAGTTGCCTAGATTAATCCACTAGGTGGCAAATTGGTAAATAGGGCCAACTCTTGTAATCTAGCTTATTTTAATCTAATTTAATCATACCAAATCGCATTTTAAATAAATATACCATTAAATCACACAATTTCTAATGATCATAAAGCATTAATCAATTTCTGATTCGGCCACCGATAAGGCCTTCAATTCGCAGTTTAAACACAGAACATAAACAGATAATTTATCAGTCAAACAGAGAGAAATGCAATTAAACTCATATACTCAATCAATCAGTTCAGACTTTCAGTCAATCAGTCAATTAACATGCTTAGTCTTAGTTTAGTAGTAAACAGTGGTGAGGGTTGTCACAAACTACCCCATTCCCAATAAAAGTAAATTCAGGCACACCCGGTGGTCTCAACACAACAATTTTATTTGCACAGTCAGTGGTAGCACAATATTTAGTCAACCAGTCCATCCCCAAAATAAAATCAAAATGATTAATGTCCAAGGGTAATAAGTCCACATATAACATCATATCGCCAATCATAACATCACATACTGGATAAACATGAGCACACATCATAGAATTCCCAGACGGCGTAGACACAGATAATACATAGGTCATAAGTTCTAATGGTCTAATCAATTTTCGAGAAAAAACATGCGATACAAAGGAATGTGTAGAACCAGAATCTGTCAGTACACATGCATTTTGAGAACATATAGAGAGTGTACCTAACACCACAGTATAGGTGTTTGGTACGTCACCGAGCACTAAGGCAAACACTCGGCCTTGTCTCAGAGGTTCTTTCCCAGTATTGGCTTTAGCATTGGTTTTGGCCACAGAAGCAGATCCCGCTGAACTTGCTGCAGGACGGCTAGTAGTCTCCGACCTGAGCAGGTAATCTTTCACTACATGACCTGGCTGGCCACATTGAAAACAAGCACTGACACTCAGTAGCACACATCCCTGTGCCTTTTACCACAATCAGAACAGACCGGAATAGACCCACTATTCTGACTCGAGCTGTTCGAAGTCCCTGTGTTTTGTTTCTTACCGACAAAGGACCGGCCTCTTTTAAAACCAAACCCGGATCTTTTTCCTCTCCACTCAGTTGCTGTAGTTGCTAGGGCTTTACTTTGTTTCATGGCGGCTAGGGTGGCCTCTGCCATTAAGACTCTGTATAGAACTTCTACATAAGTAGGCAATTTCAGGACGTCTACTCGATCAAACACCTCCAAATCCAGTCCACCTTCAAATTTTCGTGCTTTCTTGTAATCGGTATCCACCATATGTGAAGCAAACCGTGCCAGTTCGGTGAATTTAGCTTTATGTTCTACCACAGACATTCTTCCCTATTTGAGTTCCTGAAATTCAGACACTTTCTGATCTCTGAAACATTGGGGGAAATACTTATCGTAGAAGATAGCATTAAACTGTGCCCATGTCATATTTCCATTGCCACTTCGGATCAGTAACCACCACCTGCAGGCTCCATCTTTCAGAGTGTAGGTGACTAGGAGGACTTTTTGAGTTTTAGAACAAGGAAATACTTCATCCAATTTTTCCATCTCAAGTAACCACGTCTCAGCTTTCAAAGGTTCAATTCCACCATAGAACGTTGGCGATTTTATTTTCATGAATTTCTGTGTCAGATTGATGATGTCATTATTATCTGTCTCGGCTTATGCCGGTGGAGGCGGAGGGGGCAAAGGTTGTTATCTCTGTTGTTGTGTCAAAGTTTTAGTCAATGCTGCTAACATCTGTTTCATTCAGCCCATGCGAGCCTCTGAAGATTCACTTTCACCACTTCCCCTTGCATTCTCCATCTTACTATACAGACATCAAATGATAATAAACACAGGCATAATCTTATTCGTCTCCTTCAATTCATTTGATTCAAATGTACATTTAGTTTTCATGTTCATTTAGATTACCACATACTCACACATGCAGATGGAATGCCTCTAACTCTTACTAGGACATCCTAAGTTCATACAGACCTGTGTGTGCAGTAGAACACGTGCTCTGATACCACTCTGTTACTACCCAAACCCGCCCCTGTAGGTTTAGCACCGTAACCGACCAGTAATTCATGTATTACCAAAGGCCTCTGAACAGATTATCAAATAATAAGGGGCTGCGAAAGCAATAATACAAATTAGATAAGGTCCAATGAGCTGTGATAACGTACATGGGACAGAACATTTCAAAACTTATTTATATATATACTTAAACATGCCAGTTCAGATACACAATATTTACAAGGTATTTACAGAATGTACTTCCCAAGACCTGACTTTACAGAGCATACACAAAGACTAGCAAGAATTCAAAAACAGCCATGGCATTGGGCTTCGTTCGGAACCTCCTCGAGAGACACAACAATTGGCTGACAAAAACAAAACAGAAAGCCGTCAACTCTGGCCCTGGTCTTGTGTCGGCTCACCTACATACATAATATAAACTGTGAGCGAAAGCCCAGTGAATAATAATAGAGTAATGGGTTTCAACGAATGAGTTTGTACAGATTCAGAAATCATAATTCAGATTTGTATCAAATTCATCATTTGTCCAGATCATATATAGACAGAAATCATAAGTCATGATTAAGTTTACGTGATACATTCATTAGCATTAACAGAACAGAACAGAACAAAATGTATACACGTGAGATTACGAATAACCAGTTCCATAAAGGAACCTCCGAATCCGGGTAACAGAACAGAAGCTGAGCCCCCGTGACAGGGCTTCCGGTACGGGTAACAGAGTGCAGACAGAAATAAGTTCCATAAAGGAACCTCCGATACCGGGTAACAGCTAACAGATATCACATGATGCTAAGGATGTCACGAATACATATCAGAAATTGGACAATCATGCATTATACAGAACATATCATTTTAGAAAACAGATTTTGTTTTATAACACAGAAAGTAGATATAGTTTGAACATAACTTTACTAAATTATTACTCACAGTTGGCCTTGAGACAAACAGACGGAGCAGATTAGTCAGACAGAACGCGGCACGTGACCTACATAACGCATAACAAATACACACTTGAAACACACGTTCTAATGGTACAAAACTTACGTCGTTGGCTCTTAGTGTGTTTCTAACCTTTAATCCTTATTAAAGGGCCTTAAACATGGCCTAGGAATGCCTAGGATCGAATGAGGATACAAACATGCCTTGAAAACCATTTCTTAAATTTTGCTGAAAAAAAGGTCCACGCTCAAGCGTGGATTACCCCACTCGAGCGGACATGCAGATGTTGAAGCTCCGCTCGAGCGTGAACTTTCTCGCTCGAACGGACTGTAAAATCGAGAAAAGTACTGGATGCATGATTTTCACGCTTGACGGGCACTCGACCCCGCTTGAACGTGGATTCCTTCGCTCGAGCAGACTGTAAAACACACAAACTTTTGGGTATACGCATTTCACGCTCGAGCGTAACTATAAACGCTCGAGCGGAAGTGCATGTACTCATGATTCAAGCTCGAGCGTGAAAGTACCCACTCGAGCGTGGGTCAAATTTCTAGAAAATCCATATTGACCTCCAAGCTTGAAACTCGACCTTTAAGCCTTCAAAACTCATTTTTCTAGGCCAATATTTGAGAAAACATAAAATAACTCATAAAACAACATGTATTAAAAATCATTTCAAGAAATCATGGCCCAAGAGCAACCCAATTTATGCAAAATCAACATGAACTCTTAGAACATGCCAGTAATACAACATGCAAGAATCTCATTTTAAATCCAATGCTCTAAAACATGACCAAATGTAAGATTGAGCTCAAAATCATGATGAATTCATGGACTAAGGCTAAAATATGGACTTGCATGCAAGAACTTCCATGAAGACACTTCAAAATGCTAAGATATGAACATGCATGCATGATTTAAGTCTCAATTCAACATTTTCAACCAATTCTTGACTTTAAACTCTAATCTTCCATGAACCATGCAAGAATTAATCTTAAATTCACAATGGAGAAGGTGAAATCTCTACCTTAGGTCTTGAATTCTAAGTGTAGAAGCTCAAATCTTCCAAGTTTCCTTCAAATCTCCAAAGATCAAGCAAAATTCTTGTTGAATCAATTTTCTCCTACTCTTCTCTCACTCTCACGGCTTGGTCTGAGATATGGATGAAGAAATGATGCCTCAAGGGTGTGAATTAAGTCCCACACAAGTTTGTAAAGGTAGCCCACTAAGTTGCAAACATGTAAATACTCAACTAATGTGATTTAGCATTATTTAATCCAATTTAATCATACCAAATCAAATTTCAACTAAATTTACCATAAAATCACATTAATTCTAATTAACACAAAACACTAATCAGTTTCGGATTCGGCCGCTGATAAGGCCTTCAATTTGTAGTTTAAAACATAAAACATGAACAGATCATTTTATGGCAAACAGATAAAAACACAACGGTAATGCAATACATATGCAATTTAATTTCGGATTCCTTCTAAATTACTGTTAGGCATAAATAATCATGGTTTAGCATTAATCGGAGGTCGGGGTTATTACAATTTTAACAAGTGTTTTAATCTTAGTCTAACTTCGACTTGTAAACTTGTTAAGTTTCAACAAGTGTTAAGCATAATCTCGGTTTAACTTCAACTTGTAAATTTTTTAAGTTTCAACAAGTGTTAGAACCGTTTTCCAACTCTCTGCCCCCTAATGTGAACTTAAGTTGCACTTGGGTTCTCATTACGTATGTATTCTAGAAACATCGGCAAGTATCTTATCAGTCATAAATGTAGAAGAATTCTGCTAAAATTTTATTCATTACGTCGGCAAGAAACAAGGAAAATCTAATGATAGAAAAATTTTAGATTACAAGTATTCTAGGGTCTTGGCAACTCTTTGCCCTCATTATCTTCAGCTAAGCCCGAGCCAAGAAGAAAGAAGCGTTCTTCATCCCCCTCCTAGACGAGGATTTTCTTCAGTGCTTCTTCACTCTTCTCGGCTGGCTCCTTACCGACATCCTCTAAGATCTCCACGTCTTCGTCTTCGATTTCTGCCTTCTCTGGTTCTCTTATGCTGTAGGTGGATTTCATTGCTGCCATGGAGCAATTCTTTGTCTGCAGTTGATCTCCTCTGACCTCCTCAATCCCATGCTTTGTTGGGACCCGCAATAGTTGATGCAATGTTGAGGGAACAACCCTCATCGCATGCAACCACGGCCTTCCCAAGATGATATTGTAAGGGGAGAGTGTGTTGATTACGGTGAACTCTGTCTTTATCCTCTTGGTGCCAGCATGCACCTCCAAGCTCGTCGTTCCCAGTGGCCATGTCGGCGTCCCATTGAACCCAACCATTGGGCTATTGGATTGCTCCATATCGTCTGGGTGAAGGCCAAGCTCCGTGTAACATCTGATGTACAGGATGTCCCAACCTAGAGGGATAATACCAAGGCATCGTTATATGGATGTTGTACCATCTCAAGGTCGGCTTCAGTGAAGGACACTACTGGTCCTTGGCACTCCTTTGCCCGATATCTTTTCTCCTTGACTTGGTAGACATGCTGTAGGTGTTTTACCTTCTGGGTCTCCCCCCGAATCTCGTTTTCGTTGACCCTCGAGTGAATTACATTAATTACCTGATGTCCTCCTGCTTGAGGTTGCTGTGCTGGGGGAGGTGGAGCTACTGTCGCCTGAGGCAATCTTGCATGTTCTTCCCTTGTCCTAGCCTCATCGACAAGGTCTCTCAGATGGCCTTGCCTTACCAGGTCTTCTAAGTGTGTTTTCAGGGCTCTACAATCCTGAGTCATGTGCCCATCTTCATTGTGGTAAGCACAATGTCTGCCAAGGTTTCTTCCCATAAACTCTCCTGGTGCTCTTGCTGGCGTTCTGCAATAGGGTTGGTTCCAAATTTTATCCAGGACTTTGTGAATTGGGATTCGGAACACAGTCGTAACTGCCTGTGTAGCCCTTAGTCCTATCTCTTGCTTGCTGGATCCATTGTTACCTCGGCCTCGCTTCGGCGAGCCGTTTCCTTTTTCTTGCCTTGCCTCTTTAGTCCCCGATGTATCTTCTTCAGCTCTGGCATACTTCTCGATTCTCGCCATGAGCTCTTCCATACTTTTTGGCAATGTCTTTGCCAAAGATTTTCGTAGTGGACAGTCGTCTTTTAGGCCGTTCTTGAAAGATACGACCGTCACCTCTTGGTTACACTCTGATATTCGGTTGAATAACTCATAGTAACTTTTTGCATAGGCCTTAAGGCCTTCATCCTTACTGATCTTCAGAGCCATCAATGCGTCCACCCTTAATGGCTGCAACTTGTTTGTCACGAACTTGGCCACAAACATCTCGGCCAGGCCTTCCCAGGTCTTCACACTTCCCTTCAGTAGTTTTTGAAACCAATCTGATGCAATCTCCCCAAAGGATGAGGGAAACACTTTGCAGAGCAATTGCTCTGTTAATCATATTATTTAATTTTGATGATGTCTAAAATATTATTTGTAACAATTTGGATTTTTTAATATACATATTATTTGACACAAAATATTATCTTTTTAAAATATATATATTTGTTAAATATTATAATAAAAATATTTTTGAAAACTTTACTATTCACTTTTTGAAAATTTAGGCTGATCACTATTCACTTTTTGACAAAATTAAAATTGATTAATTATATTATTTTGACAAAAATGATTGATTGGTTGTATTATCTTGACAAATATGATATTAATAAGTTGTCTTCTTTTGACAAAAGTGATATATCCAAATGTGTAGCGGTAGGATATATTTAGTTTAAAATTTCTACAACATATACAATATTTTAAAGATGACATACATTTTCAGATCCATCATAAATATCATTTAAAGAGATTTTTCTGTATACAAATATTTAATTAGAACATTATATATATATTGCATGTGTGTGTGTGTGTATATATATATTATAAACTAGATGGAAAAAATTATTTGTTTGTTTGAAAGTTGTGAACTTTGTATTAAATTGTCTACAAAAATGGTGGCTCCATGTTTGAAAAAAAAAAAAAAAAAAACTTTTATCATTTTTTCAAAAATTATCATTTAATGTCTTTTTGA
>NW_021025366.1:120733-162872 GCF_004153795.1 Camellia sinensis | reverse complement strand
TTTGTGGAAAAGTGGTGGAGGGAGCAGCAGGTGAAGGAATGAGCTGGTTTTACATTATTTCAGAAGCTGAAAAGGTTGAAATAGCACTTCAACAGTGGAATAGTGAAGTTTTTGGTAATGTGAATACTAAGTTGAAGCAAGTAGAGGATGAACTTCATATGTTTGATCTGGTAGCAGAAGAAAGGGAGTTTGAAGAGGAAGAAAAAACTAGAAGAAGGGAGGCTAGAGCTGAAGCTTGCAGGTTAACTAGAATGGTGGACTGGTTGTGGTTACAAAAGTCAAGACTCAACTGGAATTTGAATGGGGATAAAAACACTCGGTATTTTCATGTGATAGTTAAGTGTAGACAGGGGAGAAATGAAATTAACTCTCTAACTATTGGGGATGTGGTATTTGATGATCCATGCAAAGTTAAGCAAGAGGTCCAAGCTCATTTTCAAAAATAATTTACTGAGGTTTGGAAGTGTAGGCCTTTATTGGAGGGACTGTTCCAGTCAGTGAGGGAAAGTCCCTATTTTGATTTGTTGGAAGCAGAATTTTCTGAGGAAGAGATATCGAGTGCTGTTAAGGGTTGTGATGGTAACAGGGCTCCAGGCCCAGATGGGTTTAACTTGGCATGCTTTCAGAAATTGTGGAAGGTAATGAAGTCTGATGTGCTTTCTTTCATGGCTGAATTCCATAAAAACAGTAAGCTGGTTAGAGGGATAAACAGTTCATTCATTACTTTGGTCCCTAAGAAGGAGAATCCTATGGGTTTAGCTGATTACAGGCCTATCAGTTTGGTTGGGTCATTGTATAAAATCCTCACAAAGGTTTTATCCTCAAGGTTGAAAGCAGTCATCCCTCAGATTATTAGTGAGAATCAATCCGCATTTATTGGAGGAAGGAACATTCTAGATGGTATGTTGGTGGCTAATGAGGTTGTGGATAGTTGGAAGAAATCTAGGAAGAAAGGTCTGATCTTAAAGCTTGATTTTGAGAAAGCCTTTGATTTTGCTAACTGGGAATTCCTTTTCTCTCTACTGTCTAGCTTTGGGTTTGGGAATAAATGGGTTTGTTGGATGAAAACTTGTGTATCTACAGTCAAAATCTCCATTCTTGTGAATGGTTCACCAACTAATGAATTCTCACCATAAAGAGGTCTCAGGCAGGGCAATCTCTCACCTTTCCTGTTCAATATAGTGTCTGAAAGGCTACACCGAGTCAGGGTTTCCTAAATTCCCCCATAAAAAATATTTAGGTGGCGACTCTGTATCTGGCAAAGCAGTCCATGTTTGGCACTTCTTTTCTAAAAATCTGTTTTCTCAAAACGATTTGCCGGATTTGGACTCTTTGGTTCAGATTAAGAACCGTGACAATTTGAGAGTCCTGAGCTGTAGTGACCCCAAATGAACAGAACGGGAGCTCGTTCCTCCCGGGTCGTTCGGGGACGTCTACAATAGTGTCTGAAGGGCTTAACATTCTCCTAGTCAGAGCACTTAACCTTGGTATTCTTAATGGTGTGAAAGTTGGGACTAATAATGTTCTTATTTCTCATTTGCAATTTGCCGATGATTTTATTCCTTTTAGTGAAGCTAATGAGGATCAATTGGCATTGTAGACCACCCGAACTCCGCTCCGCGCACGAGGGCGTGAATTGTAGTTCTAACTACCATGGTACTGAATCTAATCTCACAAAGTGCAATGTAAGACTGATAAATCACCAAAGAGTCCAAATCCGGCAAATCGTTTTTGAAAATCGATTTTAATCAAAGGCGCCAAACATGGACTGCTTTGCTAGATTTCAGAGTCGCCACATAAATATTTTATTTTAGCAAATTTAGGAAACCCTGACTCGTGCCTAAGGCCCCGTGTCCGTCATCACCAAAGTTGCCTCGGCTCGGGAACTTGGGTACGAGAGGGGAAGGTCATGCAATGAGCACCCCCGCTCGCCCGATCAAAGATCGGCCGCTACTAACATGATATCTTATTTTTAAAAACACATGTGTTCTTATTCTGATTATTAACCTAGAATTACTATGTGATGCGCACAGCATACAAGTATAAACTAGATCGCCTAATTTGGAACAAAACATTGCATATCCATTTGATTCCCATAGACGACGCCAATTGTGGATTGTTGCCTTACAGAATAGATACCGACATAGCAGATACAGAACAGATACAGACATAGCACATACAGAACAGATATAGAACAAATACAGACATAGCAGATACAGAACAAATACAGACATAGCAGATACAGAACAAATACAGACATAGCAGATACAGAACAAATACAGACATAGCAGATACAGAACAAATACAGACATAGCAGATACAGAACAAATACAGACATAGCAGATACAGAACAAATACAGACATAGCAGATACAGAACAAATACAGACATAGCAGATACAGAACAAATACAGACACGTGATGGTTATGAATAACCAGTTCCATAAAGGAACCTTCGAATTCGGGTAACAGAACAGAACAGAACAGAAGCTGAGCTCCCGCGACGAGACCTCTGGTATGGGTAACAGAATGCAGACAGATATAAGTCCCGTAAAGGGACCTACGATACCGGTAACAACTAACAGATATCACATAATACCAAGAGTCACGAACACATATCAAAGATTGAACAACCATTCAGTATACAGCATATAGCGTTTCAGAAAGCAAAACTTATTTTGTGACACAGAACATAAATACAGTTGCACAGAACTTTACTGTATTATTACTCACCTTACTTATATCAAGTACTTATCGGGGTTATAGATTTGCACATGTCTCGTTTTCATAAGTAGTTCCCCCGTTAAGTTACAGAGATTCGATCCATTCAATTTCAAGTCATTCAATCGGTGTTTGTTCAATTTGGTTCTCAATTCGGTAATCCATCACAGTTAGTCCAGGTCATTCTGGAGTTATCGGGAATATAAGGCGAATTTGTATATTACTCCCATAGCAGTAGGCGAAATTCTGAAGTAATCATTCATTTACTAGTCATCAGTTTCAGTCCTCACAGATTCGGTCATACTTCGTGTCAATACGGAAGCAGTCATACTGATTACATATACTTCCAGATAGTAAGAGTTTATAATCAAAACCAGTCTGTTGTCAACAAATTCCATCAGTTTTGAAGTACAGTAACACCCAAACAATTATTCCCTAGTCAAATAAGTTCATGGTCATAACGGTAATACCGAGTAATCACATGTCATGTACACAGTTTTCCCCCATAAAGTAAGCAAATCAAGTAATAGCTCTCAATAAGGGTTCCCTCAGGTCAAATCGATGAAAGTTCGACCAGGTCATATTAGCTGAAAGTTCTGCCCAGTTATATCAAGTAAAAGTTCAAAGCATAAGTCATCAAACAGAAGGTCCATTAGTTACACAAAGGGTTTCATCAACCCACGGTTCTATCAGACCAGATTAGTTAAAAGTTCTATTCTTATCATTTCCAAATGAGGCACATTAGTTCATACTCCATTCGTTTAGGTACATAGTCAGTAGTTTCACAATTAGTCTAAGTTCATCAATTGCCAAACTTACATCCGAGTCTTGTACTATTATAATTCATATCGAATCATTATAGGTCATATACAACGTGTTCCTCCCAATAAGTTTATAGGCAATGCACAGGCATGCAGTTATTCGCATCGAGAGGTAAGTATCACAGTCAATATAGTAATTTCCCAAATAAGTCTTTCATATAGGCATATGATACACAGTAATACAGCATATAAGACCCTTGGTGACACATAATAGTGAGTTGTCATACGAAGGTCTCAAATCAGTCGTACAGTCACTAAAACATAGGCTCGCGGTAATAAGATAGTCTTGTCAATTTCCACAATCACGATTCACAGTCTAGAGTTTGTCATTTGGGGTCTTTATTTAGTCACACAATCCCGGAGTCATAATCCCAACGGTTATATTATCAAACAATAACATGCCAATCATTCCGAGCAAAGGTATCATCATATGTGTGCATGTTCAGAGTCTACTAACATTCCCAAGGCGGATTCACGAGTTCAATATACAATACAAAGTAGTTTCTCTAGATACGATAGTTAGGGTAACAAGTCATAAGTCTACTCAATCTAATAGCATCCTTAAGCGAAGGTATGCATATATGTACATAAGTCCAAACATTTTGCATAACATAGGTAATTGGTAACATAAGGTTTTACAGTGTCGCACATATAGTTCGCATCAAACAGTAGATCTCAAAGGATTCATTAACCACAGTCCAACCCCGTCAGTTCTAATAGTATTACAAGCATGGGAATACACATATAGGTGTGAGTCTAACATCAATTATCATTAAGGCATTCGTTCGCAAATTCATAAACAGAAGTTCACCCTCTTAAACCGACATGGGTTCTTAATTTCAAAAGTTCCACACACAACGGTTCACGTTTATAATTCGAGTTCATGGGTCTGATCATTCAATGATGTCCGTCGACATATAACAGTTCGGTTCGGGTCATAGTTGTACAGATTTCTTGAATTACAGTCAATCATAAGGTGTTCCCACATTCAATAGTTCTAGCACAATTCAAAAGGTCAGACCTAATAGTTCACATTCAGTTGTTACAATACGATACAAGAACTTATCCCAGCAAATTCTCGTAGCTCACAAGTCCTTACAATTCTCATAGCATAGGGTTCATAATTTCAGTAATTCAATTGGTTCAGTCAACATGTCCACAGTCTACATCAAATTAAGAAATGTACGATTCCCACACAAATGTTCGTATAGGCAATTACACATAATTAAGGTAATACCTGCGTCAGTCATTTCAGTGTTCTGAGCATTTTCTGGAGCTAGGGTATAAATTTAGGCTCATTGTTGTTCGGATAAGTTCGTGGGCAGGATTTAGGCAAATGTCTTTCCTGTCCACATCCAAAATAAGTTTCGGATAGGCGGCGGCAACGCCCCAATATTATTTCCCACATTCTCAACAGATAGGTATATCAGATAGGTATATCATTGTTCACATTACTTTCTCGACCTTCTTTGTTCAAAGCTATTGCCCGAGATTTTCCATTCACAGGTCGTTGAATTACTGGTCATTTCCACTTTCTGTTTCTTCTGTTTCATTCTTTTTGATTCAGTTGATGATGTTGGTTTGGATGTTTCAATACTGCCATGTTGTCTCAGGCATTAATGCACTATTCAGGACATCCACATACTTTGATGGTTTTAAAACGTCAATTCGGTCAAACACATCTAGGTCAACCCACTTCAAAATTATCATTTTTTTTCTAGCCTTTTGTAGTCAGTATCTATCACGTGGGGTGCTTAGCAAGCTAGGTGGGTAAATTTTACCTCATATTCGACCACAGTCTTATCACCTTATTCAAACTCAGATACTTTCCCATCTTGGATGCATTGGGGAAAAAATATTTTTCGAAGAAAACTTCACGTATTTTCTCAATTTCTAACCCAAGCCTCAGCTTTTAGTGGTTTGACACCCCCCAGAAATTCCGGTGGCTTCAGTTTATTGCGTTTCTCTAGCAGTGTCATCAGATCATAAATAGTTGATTCAGGCACATGTGTCTGCCTTTATTGTCTCAGATTTTCGGTTAAGGCTTCAACCATTCCTTCTAGCTCATTAATTCTAGGATCAGAGGATTTGGTTTCATCTACATTCCTTGTTCTTTCTCTTGTTTACACACAAAAAAGGTGATTATCAGTATAGGAAAGGTTCTTACTGATTTCGCGTTTTATCTCATATCAGACGTGTTTATACTCTCATTCCAGCTCAGGTACGGTCACACGACCCTTTTCTTTCACACGTCGATGTTTACATAAATTCCACATTCGGTATTAACATTAACGTTACATGTTATTCCACTTAACTTCTTCGATTATGCACATAGGTTTCATTTCATTACACCATAGGCAATATGATAATTGTAAACATAGGCAGTTGCATACTTAAACACATTAACACATTAACGTTTATATTCATGTCATAGCCACACACACTTTTCATGTTCATGCAATGCCCTAATTTCTTTTCTAGGACCTCCTATAGCTCGTTTGGACATGTGTGCGGTATAACTCGTGATTTAGTATCGCTCTGATACCACTCTGTCACAACCCAAACCCGTCCCTATAGGTTTAACACCGTAACCGGCCAGTAATCTGAGATTACCGAAGGCCTGCTTAACAGTAGAATAGTAATACAGAGTACAGGGGCTGGCGGAAGCCAATACAGCAATTAAAGTTGTCCAATGAGTTGTGACAGTCTATATGCAAAAGATTTTTCATACATGTATACAATCAGTACTAAACAGTATGCACAATATTTACAATCTTTTAGGACAGGGACTTAATCTTTAAGTAAACAGTACAGTTCAAAAATATTCAGTCTATACAGTATTACAGAACAGTGACAGTTGGGTGAAACTAAGACACCCCAAAAGCAGCCTATGCTTGATCACACTTGGAACCTCGCAGTGAGGCACAATGGTTGGCTAACAAAACAAGAGCCTGCCTGACGTCCCTAGCAACGGTCCGGTGCCTGAACACCTACATATATATATGAGTAGTGAGCTAAAGCCCAGTGAATAACATATGCGTAAAGAGGTTAAGAATGAATGACCTTACAGTATTGAAAACGGTCAATTAAACTGTACATCGGTGATTCAGTTTATGGCTCATATTTCATGCCAATAGTCATTCAGAAACTATAATAGTCATATGTGGTACATCTAATAACAAATCAGTCCAGTAGGTCTTATAGATCGAACAGTCAGTTGATGGCCATCATATCAGTAAACAGTAGTGGTTCCAACATGGGAACCGACAGAGATCTCTGTGACAGTAGCAGTACAGTACAGTAACAGTAGGTTGCTATGGATGCCACGAATACAGTTCACAAATAGGACATCATTCATTCAGTAACAATATCATTTCAGAAAACAGTACAGTTCAGTTATTCAGAAGATAATCATTATTGAACATATCTTTACAACATTGTTACTCACAGAGTTCTGGGCTACAGATAAGCTAGAGCGTCTCCGAAATGCCAACCCTACACAGTTACAAAACGAACACACACTAAGCTACACAGTTGGGAAAAAATAATAACTTAATCCCTAATTTGCCTCGGTGTGGTTCTACATCAATATCCTCATTAAGATGCCTTAAACGAGGCCTAGGAATGCCTAGAATGAAATGAGGATGCAAAGATGCGCTTTAAAAACATTTTTAGAATTTTCAGAAAACAGAGGTCCCGCTCGAGCGTGATTATATCCGCTCGAGCGGACATGCAACAAAAGGGTTCCGCTCGAGTGTATACTTTCCCGCTCGAGCGGACTATAAAACAGTCAAAAGTGCTAAATGTGTGAAAATCACGCTTGATAGGCGCTCTACACGAGATGTCGCTCGAGCGTCCAATACCCCGCTCGAGCGGACTGCAAACACAACTAAAGTGCTGGATGCACGAATTTCACGCTCGAGCGCCAGTCACCCCGCTCGAGCGTGAGTCCAGAATCTGAAATTCTCAGATTTGAACCTCAAGCTCAAAATCAACTTTAAATGTATCAAATTCGATCCTTTTGGGCTAATTTTCTGAAAAACACTTCAAAACTCATAACATTACATGTTTCAAAGATCCATTTGAGAAATCGAAGCCCAAAGGTAGTTCAATTAAACCCAATTTCAAACCAAATTTCATGAACATGACCTCAATGCAACATACATGAGTTAAATCAACTTTAAAGCTTCAAATACATGCTCAAGTGAGTCAATTTCTTTAAAAACAAGATGAATTCATGGATTTTAACACAAACATGAACATGCATGCAAGATTCCCATAAAATCTAACCTCCAAACTCAACAATGTAAACATGCATGCATGATTTGAGCTACCATACAACATACTAGAGCCAATTCTAGACTTGGCTCTCTAAACTACCATGATCCATGCTAGATACAACTTAGATACACAATTAAGAGAGTGATTTCTCTACCTTATGTCTTCAATTCAAGTGTAGAAGCACAAATATGCAAGAATCCCTTCAATTTCTCTCAATCTCCAAGCCAATTCTCAAGAACTCAAGATTTTCTCCTACCCTCTCTCTCTCTAGTCGGTTGTGACTTTCAAAATGGGTTGATGAAATATTTAGTCAAGAGTGTATGAAGTGGAGAGGAGTTGCGTAGATTAATCCACTAGGTGGCAAATTGGTAAATAGGGCCAACTCTTGTAATCTAGCTTATTTTAATCTAATTTAATCATACCAAATCGCATTTTAAATAAATATACCATTAAATCACACAATTTCTAATGATCATAAAGCATTAATCAATTTCTGATTCGGCCACCGATAAGGCCTTCAATTCGCAGTTTAAACACAGAACATGAACAAATAATTTACCAGTCAAACTGAGAGAAATGCAATTAAACTCATATACTCAATCAATCAGTTCAGACTTTCAGTCAATCATTCAATTAACATGCTTTGTCTCAGTTTAGTAGTAAACAGTGGTGAGGGTTGTCACAAACTACCCCATTCCCAATAAAAGTAAATTCAAGCACACCCGGTGGTCTAAACACAACAATTTTATTTGCACAGTCAGTGGTAGCACAGTATTTAGTCAACCAGTCCATCCCCAAAATAAAATCAAAATGATTAATGTCCAAGAGTAATAAGTCCACATATAACATCATATCGCCAATCATAACATCACATGCTGGATAAACATGAGCACACATCATAGAATTCCCAGACGGCGTAGACACAGATAATACATAGGTCACAAGTTCTAATGGTCTAATCAATTTTCGAGAAAAAACATGCGATACAAAGGAATGTGTAGAACCAGAATCTGTTAGTACACATGCATTTTGAGAACATATAGAGAGTGTACCTAACACCACAGTATAGGTGTTTGGTACGTCACCGAGCACTAAGGCAAACACTCGGCCTTGTCTCAGAGGTTCTTTCCCAGTATTGGCTTTAGCATTGGTTTTGGCCACAGAAGCAGATCCCGCTGAACTTGCTGCAGGACGGCTAGTAGTCTCCGACCTGAGCAGGTAATCTTTCACTACATGACCTGGCTGGCCACATTGAAAACAAGCACTGACACTCAGTAGCACACATCCCTGTGCCTTTTACCACAATCAGAACAGACCGGAATAGACCCACTATTCTGACTCGAGCTGTTCGAAGTCCCTGTGTTTTGTTTCTTACCGACAAAGGACCGGCCTCTTTTAAAACCAAACCCGGATCTTTTTCCTCTCCACTCAGTTGCTGTAGTTGCTAGGGCTTTACTTTGTTTCATGGCGGCTAAGGTGGCCTCTGCAATTAAGGCTCTGTCTAGAACTTCTACATAAGTAGGCAATTTCAGGACGCCTACTCGATCAAACACCTCCAAATCCAGTCCACCTTCAAACTTTCGTGCTTTCTTGTAATCGGTATCCACCATATGTGAAGCAAACCGTGCCAGTTCGGTGAATTTAGCTTTATATTCTGCCACAGACATTCTTCCCTATTTGAGTTCTTGAAATTCAGACACTTTCCGATCCCTGAAACATTGGGGAAAATACTTATCGTAGAAGATAGCATTAAACTGCCTCCATGTCATATTTCCATTGCCACTTCGGATCAGTAACCACCACCTGCAGGCTCCATCTTTCAGAGTGTAGGTGACTAGGAGGACTTTCTGAGTTTTAGAACAAGGAAATACTTCATACAATTTTTCCATCTCAAGTAACCATGTCTCAGCTTTCAAAGGTTCAATTCCACCATAGAACGTTGGCAATTTTATTTTCATGAATTTCTGTGTTAGATTGATGATGTCATTATTATCTGCCTCGGCTTATGCCGGTGGAGGCGGAGGGGGCAAAGGTTGTTGTCTCTGTTGTTGTGTCAAAGTTTTAGTCAATGTTGCTAACATCTGTTCCATTCGGCCCATGCGAGCCTCTGAAGATTCACTTTCACCACTTCCCCTTGCATTCTCCATCTTACTATACAGACATCAAATGATAATAAACACAGGCATAATCTTATTCGTCTCCTTCAATTCATTTGATTCAAATGTACATTTAGTTTTCATGTTCATTTAGATTACCACATACTCACACATGCAGATGGAATGCCTCTAACTCTTACTAGGACATCCTAAGTTCATACAGACCTGTGTGTGCAGTAGAACACGTGCTCTGATACCACTCTGTTACTACCCAAACCCGCCCCTGTAGGTTTAGCACCGTAACCGACCAGTAATTCATGTATTACCAAAGGCCTCTGAACAGATTATCAAATAATAAGGGGCTGCGAAAGCAATAATACAAATTAGATAAGGTCCAATGAGCTGTGATAACGTACATGGGACAGAACATTTCAAAACTTATTTATATATATACTTAAACATGCCAGTTCAGATACACAATATTTACAAGGTATTTACAGAATGTACTTCCCAAGACCTGACTTTACAGAGCATACACAAAGACTAGCATGAATACAAAGACAGCCATGGCATTGGGCTTCGTTCGAAACCTCCTTGAGAGACACAACAATTGGCTGACAAAAACAAAACAGAAGGCCGTCAACTCTGGCCCTGGTCTTGTGCCGGCTCACCTACATACATAATATAAACTGTGAGCGAAAGCCCAGTGAATAATAATAGAGTAAAGGGTTTCAACGAATGAGTTCGTATAGATTCAGAAATCATAATTCAGATTTGTATCAAATTCATCATTTGTCCAGATCATATACAGACATAAATCATAAGCCATGATTAAGTTTACGTGATATATTCATTAGCATTAACAGAACAGAACAGAACAGAATGTATACACGTGAGATTACGAATAACCAGTTCCATAAAGGAACCTCCGGATCCGGGTAACAGAACAGAAGCTGAGCCCCCGTGATAGGGCTTTCGGTACGGGTAACAGAGTGCAGATAGAAATAAGTTCCATAAAGGAACTTCCGATACCGGGTAACAGCTAACAGATATCACATGATGCTAAGGATGTCACGAATACATATCAGAAATTGAACAATCATGCATTATACAGAACATATCATTTTAGAAAACAGATCTTGTTTTATAACACAGAAAGTAGATACAGTTTGAACATAGCTTTACTAAATTATTACTCACAGTTGGCCTTGAGACAAACAAACGGAGCAGATTAGTCAGACAGAATACGGCACGTGACCTATATAACACATAACAAATGCACACTTGAAACACACGTTCTAATGGTACAAAACTTACGTCGTTGGCTCTTAGTGTGTTTCTAACCTTTAATCCTTATTAAAGGGCCTTAAACATGGCCTAGGAATGCCTAGGATGGAATGGGGATGCAAACATGCCTTAAAAACCATTTCTTAAATTTTGCTGAGAAAAAGGTCCACGCTCGAGCGTGGATTACCCCCCTCGAGTGGACATGCAGATGTTGAAGCTCCGCTCGAGCGTGAACTTCCTCGCTCGAGCGGACTGTAAAATCGAGAAAAGTACTGGATGCATGATTTTCACGCTTGACGGGCACTCGACCCCGCTCGAGCGTGGGACTCAGAGTTTCGCTCGAACGTGGATTCCTTCGCTCGAGCGGACTGTAAAACACACAAACTTTTGGGTATACGCATTTCACGCTCGAGCGTAACTATAAACGCTTGAGTGGAAGTGCATGTACTTAGGATTCACGCTCGAGCGTGAAAGTACCCGCTCGAGCGTGGGTCAAATTTCTAGAAAATCCATATTGACCTCCAAGCTTGAAACTCGACTTTTAAGCCTTCAAAACTCATTTTTCTGGGCCAATATTTGAGAAAACATAAAATAACTCATAAAACAACATGTATTAAAAATCATTTCAAGAAATCATGGCCCAAGAGCAACCCAATTTATGCAAAATCAACATGAACTCTTAGAACATGCCATTAATACAACATGCAAGAATCTCATTTTAAATCCAATGCTCTAAAACATGACCAAATGTAAGATTGAGCTCAAAATCATGATGAATTCATGGACTAAGGCTAGAATATGGACTTACATGCAAGAACTTCCATGAAGACACTTCAAAATGCTAAGATATGAACATGCATGCATGATTTAAGTCTCAATTCAACATTTTCAACCAATTCTTGACTTTAAACTCTAATCTTCCATCAACCATGCAAAAATTAATCTTAAATTCACAATGGAGAAGGTGAAATCTTTACCTTAGGTTTTGAATTCTAAGTGTATAAGCTTAAATCTTCCAAGTTTCCTTCAAATCTCCAAAGATCAAGCAAAATTCTTGTTGAATCAATTTTCTCCTACTCTTCTCTCACTCTCACGGTTTGGTCTGAGATATGGATGAACAAATGATGCCTCAAGGGTGTGAATTAAGTCCCACACAAGTTTGTAAAGGTAGCCCACTAAGTGGCAAACATGTAAATACTCAACTAATGTGATTTAGCATTATTTAATCCAATTTAATCATACCAAATCAAATTTCAACTAAATTTACCATAAAATCACATTAATTCTAATTAACACAAAACACTAATCAGTTTCGGATTCGGCCGCCGATAAGGCCTTTAATTTGCAGTTTAAAACATAAAACATGAACAGATCATTTTATGGCAAACAGATAAAAACACAACGGTAATGCAATACATATGCAATTTAATTTCGGATTCCTTCTAAATTACTGTTAGGCATAAATAATTATGGTTTAGCATTAATCGGAGGTCGGGGTTCTTACAATTTTAACAAGTGTTTTAATCTTAGTCTAACTTCAACTTGTAAACTTGTTAAGTTTCAACAAGTGTTAAGCATAATCTCGGTTTAACTTTATCTTGTAAACTTTTTAAGTTTCAACAAGTGTTAAACATAATCTCGGGTTAACTTCAGCTTGTAAACTTTTTAAGTTTCAACAAGTGTGAAACATAATCTCGGTTTAACTTTAACTTGTAAACTTTTTAAGTTTCAACAAGTGTTAAACATAATTTTGGTTCAACTTCAACTTGTAAACTTTTTAAGTTTCAACAAGTGTTAAACATAATCTCGGTTCAACTTCAACTTGTAAACTTTTTACGTTTCAACAAGTGTTAAACATAATCTCGGTTCAACTTCAACTTGTAAAGTTTTTAAGTTTCAACAAGTGTTAAGCATAATCTCGGTTTAACTTCAACTTGTAAATTTTTTAAGTTTCAACAAGTGTTAGAACCGTTTTCCAACTCTCTGCCCCCTGATGTGAACTTAAGTTCCACTTGGGTTCTCATTATGCATGTATTCTAGAAACATCTGCAAGTATCTTATCAGTCATAAATGTAGAAGAATTCTGCTAAAATTTTATTCATTACGTCGGCAAGAAACAAGGAAAATCTAATGATAGAAAAATTTTAGATTACAAGTATTCCAGGGTCTTGGCAACTCTTTGCCCTCATTATCTTCAGCTAAGCCCAAGCCAAGAAGAAAGAAGCGTACTTCATCCCCCTCCTGGATGAAGATTTTCTTCAGTGCTTCTTCACTCTTCTCGGTTGGCTCCTTACCGACATCCTCTAAGATCTCCACGTCTTCGTCTTCGATTTCTGCCTTCTCTGGTTCTCTTATACTGTAGGTGGATTTCATTGCTGCCATGGAGCAATTCTTTGTCTGCAGTTGATCTCCTCTGACCTCCTCAATCCCATGCTCTGTTGGGACCCGCAATAGTTGATGCAATGTTGAGGGAACAGCCCTCATCCCATGCAACCACGGCCTTCCCAAGATGATATTGTAAGGGGAGAGTGTGTTGATTACGGTGAACTCTGTCTTTATCCTCTTGGTGCCAGCCTGCACCTCCAAGCTCGTCGTTCCCAGTGGCCATGTCGGCGTCCCATTGAACCCAACCATTGGGCTATTGGATTGCTCCATATCGTCTGGGTGAAGGCCAAGCTCCGTGTAATATCTGACGTACAGGATGTCACGAGAGCTGCCTTGGTCGATTAAGATGCGCTTCACTTGGCATTCCCCAACCTAGAGGGATACTACCAAGGCATCGTTATGTGGATGCTGCACCATCTCAAGGTCGGCTTCAGTGAAGGACACTACTGGTCCTTGGCACTCCTCTGCCCAATATCTCTTCTCCTTGACTTGGTAGACATGCTGTAGGTGTTTTACCTTCTAGGTCTCCCCCGAATCTCATTTTCGTTAACCCTCGAGTGAATTACATTAATTACCCGACGTCCTCCTGCTTGAGGTTGCTGTGCTGGAGGAGGTGGAGCTACTGTCGCCTGAGACAATCTTGCATGTTCTTCCCTTGTCCTAGCCTCATCGACAAGGTCTCTCAGATGGCCTTGCCTTACCAGGTCTTCTAAGTGTGTTTTCAGGGCTCTACAATCCTGAGTCATGTGCCTATCTTCATTGTGGTAAGCACAATGTCTGCCAAGGTTTCTTCCCATAAACTTTCCTGGTGCTCTTGCTGGCGTTTTGCAATAGGGTTGGTTCCAAATTTTATCCAGGACTTTGTGAATTGGGATTCGGAACACAGTCGTAACTGCTTGCTGGATCCATTGTTACCTCGGCCTCTCTTCGGCAAGCCGTTTCCTTTTTCTTGCCTTGCCTCTTTAGTCCCCGATGTATCTTCCTCGGCTCTAGCATACTTCTCGATTCTCGCCATGAGCTCTTTCATACTTTTTGGCAATGTCTTTGCCAAAGATTTTTGTAGTGGACAGTCGTCTTTTAAACTGTTCTTGAAAGATACGACCGCCACTTCTTGGTTACACTCTGGTATTCAGTTGAATAACTCATAGTACCTTTTTGCATAGGCCTTAAGGCCTTCATCCTTACTGATCTTCAGAGCCATCAATGCGTCCACCCTTAATGGCAGCAACTTGTTTGTCACGAACCTGGCCACAAACATCTTGGCCAGGCCTTTCCAGGTCTTCACACTTCCCTTCGGTAGTTTGTGAAACCAATCTGATGCAATCTCCCCGAAGGATGAGGGGAACACTTTGCAGAGCAACTGCTCGTTTCCACTATATAATGCCATTGTCTTCAAGTATAATCCAACGTGGAAGTTGGGGTCTGACTTACCATTGTATATTTGGAACCTCGGCATACTGAATCTCTTCGGCGCCTCAAATTTGTCCAATTCCATTGAGAAGGGTGTTCTTGGCTTATCAGGAAAAGTTACCTCGACATCGGCATTCTGTTGCTTCCTCTTGAGGTAATCTCTCAAGTCCTCATTTGTCTGCCCAAGAGCTCGGCTATCTCCCGACTTCAGTCTTTTCGGCATACTACTCTCAGCTTCGTTGTGGGCCCTTTTCGACCTTTCTCCATGAGTTGTGTCAAAGCACAACTCCTGCCTTTGAACATGCCGATGTTCTCTTGGGTCTGCTTCTTTAGTGCGATGTGTCCTTCGTGACTCTTCTCTCCTCGACTCTCCTTGCCCGATATCCCTGGAAGGCCGGTGAGAGTGTTTCTCGCTTTTGGTGTGCTGAGGGGCTATTGGGATTGGTTTCTGCCCTCCCTTTTGGGCATTGACGCGGGAATGGTGGCTGCATGATGTTATTTTGCATCATAAAATTGACGACCGATTGCAGGTCTGCCAATTTGTTTGCCATCTCTTTCACCTCTTCATCTCTCCGCAAGCATCTATCCTTCCATACTTGGAGGTCGTCCTCATTGTAGTATCCGCTTCGATCTGGTTTCTTTGGCACATCGCCATCCTGGCCGACGTCTTTCTTGCCGTGATTCTGGTTCTGAGTCTCCTTATTGCGACCATCTTCTTCTACGTTTGGGTCAACGTGTTTTCCACTCCCAGCAGGAATTTCGTCCCCAACCTTATCCTTCTGTCCGTCGCTGGCCATCTATTCTCCTTTTTTTCCCACAGACGACGCCAAATTATGTGAGTGATTTTCTGATCACACTGCCAACTTAGTATTCAGCTGGAGAGTACTGGCAGAATAGATGACACCTAGCCGACCTGCAATAGAAAGAGAAGATTCCGGCGGTTGTTTGTCCACCCGGGGGCACTCCGATGATCAAGTCAGTATATCTCTCAAAGATAATCAATAGTGCTAAACTCACTGTTCAGAATATAAATTACGTACCTTAGACCCATCGGGGGTGCCTTTCTTTTATAGTTAGCTCAATCCATGTCCCAACAGAAGCTAGCTTCAATGGACTTCTGTTTAGTGCTTATCCAGAACTCTTCTATAGATAAAGATAAACTCCCTAAGAGTTTTATCTTTATCCAGGCTGAGTTCCCTCATTATTCTAGGACTTTTGTGCCTTATCCGCTCATCTCGGATTCCAATATCTTCATAGATTACCTCGACTTTGCGGAGATAACCTCGGCGTCATGACCAGGACACGTGGCATCTCGGCTGACACGTCAGCGTCACCTTAGTCACGTGTTGGTACTCAGAAAATATATCATCACACATAGTAAGAAATATGTGTTATTCCATCAGATAGAGATGGGCATCAAATAATACAAATATTGCATAAAAGATTTGAAAGTTGTATTTTTTTTTCCTAGATAAATAACAAAATTTGATTTTATGTCCCCCTTCCATTGCTAAACACAAATTTATTACAAAATCAAGATAATGTTGCTGAAAAACCAATGTTTGCATGTTCAAAGTAATTTTGACAATTTCAGGTTGAATAAATTAGAGCAAAGATTGGAATATTATGCAAAATTCATTAGGATAATATGGTCAATTTATTTCCAGATATTTCAAATTTCCCTCCAGCTTGTGAGGTCACTTTCAGCAAAATTTGACTTATAGGTATGTTCAAAGTTTTTGCAAGTGTAAAGCTAGAAATGGTACCAAAAGTCCTACTATTTATGATTCAAATATTCCTTGTTTTTTTCTCAACCAAAATTTAAAAAGGAGGACAAACACGCTCCTCTCCCATGTTCTTGTTTCATAGTTCTACCAGTATGTTTCATTGTTTACTACAGTCAAATGTCTAGTTTGGCTGTGGTTAAAAAGTTTTTTAACTGAAATTTTTTTTTGCCTGAAAAAGTCTTAATTCATTTGACAAACTCATTTCTTCAACAAAAGAAAAAAAAAAACACTTATTTTAATTCTTTTAAAAAGTCAAAAAATTAAGAATGTATCAAACAAATAAATTTTTAAACATTAAGTATGCAAGTTATTTTTTTATCCAATCAATTTGCTTTTTAGCTAACTCCAAAAATAAAATTATGTCCTGTTACATTACTTGGATAGTTATAGATCCATAAATAATTCAGGCTTAAAAACTTTGAATCTTTTGTAGACGTATTTTGTTGGCTTAAACACATTATCTTGGCCAACAACCTCTGGAATGTGATTGTAACAATTGTGTAAAATTTATAACACAGACTCATTATTGAATTTATTATAGGGTGATGGACTGGTGTAACTTGAACATAATAGAATATAATAGTCGCTAACATTAAATGTGAAAAATAGCAATATGCCATATCCCATTAATTATGGTTGTGAAAGGCCTTACACGATCCGTGATGGATAATTGCAGACATTGAAAATTGGTGGGTAAAGGTGGTGTCAGAGTACGGGCACTATTACAAAAACAGAGAAAAATTATATTTTTTTTTGTGTGATATATGTTATTTAATTACATTTTTTTAAGTTTTATTAAAGTATGATATTTTTTAGATCAAACTTTTTTAGTCGCCAAAAGCTCATTCGTGAAAAAAAAAAAAAAAATTACACTCACTAACTTCTCATTTACTCTTGTGGAGATTTGAACCATCAACCCCTCTCACACCATAAACCTTATATACCACTCTTTCTACTACGCCTCTATAACACCATATAATTATATATGCAATATATATTATTTATATAGTACATAGACCCATATTAATATAAAAGTATATATATAAAGATAATTATTTTTTATTGAACATAATTTATGTAAAAATAAATTATTTACTAGAAAAAAAAGAGATCACTTTTGGCGATTAAACATAATTTTAGTTGTCAATTCTATACTTTTAACTACTAATTATTTTTTAGTAGTTAAAAAACTTAATTCTCGGGTTAAAATTATCACTTTTGGCGACTAAACTTCTTTCTAGTCGTCAAAAAGTCTCACTTTTGGCTACTAAATATCTTTTAGTCGCCCAATACCTCAGTTTTAGCTATTAATTTTTTTTTAGTCACCAAAAAGCCTCACTTTTGGCTACTAAAATTTTTTTAGTCGGTAAAAGCCTTACTTTCAGCCACCAAATATCTTTTTAGTCGCCCAATGCCTCACTTTTGGCTACTAAATTTTTTTTAGTCGTCAAAAAGCCTTATTTTTGCTACTAAAATTTTTTTAGTCCGTAAAAGTCATATATGGGCAACTAAACAGATTTTTAGTCGCCAAAACTTTTACTTTTGGCTACTAAATTTTTTTAATAGCCAAGAATATTTACTTTTGGCCACTAATGCTTTTTTAATCACCAAAACCTATACTTTCAGCGATCAAAGGTACTTTTTTAATCGCCAAAGATGCTTTTTCTTATAGTGAAGTGTGATTAAGCCTGTGTTTGGCAAGGAGGTTTGCAGGCTTTTTTGGCTATTTTAGCCACAAAAAACAAAATAGGCTATTTTAGCCATAACAAACAAAACATCACATCCAACCCATAATCATTACATTCTTCTCTCACAAAAAACTCAAAAAAGCCAAAAAGTCAAAAAGCCCTTCCCAAACCAAGCTTTTAAGCCCAGGCTAAAATAGCCAAAAAAGCCAAAAAGTCAAAAAGCCAACCCACTTCCCAAACGGAGGCTAAATATATATATATATATATATAATTACACTTATTTAAAAAGTGTGATTAAAAAGTAGTAATGTGTATATAATCACACTTTAATTAGAAGGTGTGATTAAAAAATATATAAATAATCACACTTTAATTAGAATATGTGATTAAAAAATATATATATAATCACACTTATTTAAAAAGTGTGATTAAAAAGTAATAGTGTATATATAATCATACTTTAATTAGAATGTGTGATTAAAAAAAAATATATATAATCACTCTTAATTGAAAAGTGACATAAAAAATGAATATTATCATACTCAATCAAATTAAGCGTGATTAAAATATCATTCTAATTTTTTTTTATCACACTTCCAATAAAAGTGAGATATTTTTTTTTTATCAAAGTGTAATTTTTAACTATTTTTGTAATAGTGGGGATTGGGGGATATAGTTTGACAACAATTGTATGAGATAATTTCAGGGAAGAGAAAATTGTAATGGGGATGGAAGGGAGGAAAAAGAAAGTGAGGTTTGTGGCAAATTAAGAGAAGGGATGAGTGGAGAATATGGGGAAATGATTTTGATGGAGAGTTTTTAGGGTTTGGGTTTGGATTTAGATTTGGATATGAGATTATTTATTAACGTTTGAGTATGGATACTATTTTAGATAATGGTCTCTTTTGGTTATTTGATTTTTAATTACTTTTTTGAGTTTGTAGTAAAAGTTAAAAGTTAATTTTTTTTGTCTTTAAAAATATTTGAGAAGTTGGTTTTCAGCCACTGGTAAAATTACAATTTTACTTTTCATGGGTCAAAATATACTATATGGGTGAAATTGAAAATATTTTAAATTGAATGGGGTAGTTTGATCATGTTATTGTGATTTGACATCAAAAACAAATATTAATAAAAAAAATTAAAAGTAACATTTTACTAATTTTCCAAATCACTTGTCTAAAAAAGTCAAAAGTTTGGTTAAAAGTCAAAAAAATTACTTTTTACCATATTTCTAAAACATCCAAATATCAAAATTTTTCTTTATACACGTTGATTATTACTTAGGGGTTGTTTGAAATGATCTAAATAAATGTACTTTTTGACTTTTTATGAAATATAAATTGAGTTTGGGTTAAGTTTGAAGTGATGTATTAGAGAAATAATGTGACTTAAATAAAGTTTTGTAACTTAAATAAGATAGTGACTTTTTAAATTTTTTTAAACATGACAAACTAGCCTTTAGTCTAAACAAAACATTTGATAAATTTTTGCACGATCCAAACTCATACTTTAGGTGAGTTGGCCTAACCAAATAATGATGGGTACGTTTGGTTTGATTTTGGGAGAGTAGTTTTTGAGATAAAAAGTACGAAAACTTGTTTGGTTTGTCTTTTTTTAGAAATGGTTTTGAAAAATTATTTTGGAGAAAGAGTTTTAAAAAAAGTGATTGATTTGATGTGTATGAGAGAGAGAATAATTTTAGAAAGAAGTAAACCAAACAAAATTTTCAATTTTTTTTAAAAAAAAATTGTTTGATTTGATTACTTTTAAAAATTTATTTGTAGAGAATTTTTTTTAAAATTTTTTTCTAAAATCAAACCAAACAAGCCCGATGTGATGTGTTTGTATTTGGACGTAAGATTTGAAATTTGATTAAGTTAACCCTAGTCTATGAAGAATATGTCTCAATAAATCAATTAATAAATTTGTGAGAATTTTTTTTATTGGATTTAGCTCACAGATAAGCTCAAATTCCATTTTTGCACCTTGACCAAGTTTGTCCTAATGTTAACTCTTAAAGGTTGTTTGGAATGATCTAAATAAATATATTTTGATTTTTTTATAAAATATGTATTGAATTTGGATTGAGTTTGAAGTGATGTGTCAGAGAAGTGATGTGACTTAAATATGATAGTGACTTTTTGACTTTTTTGAAACTTGTCAAACCAGCCCTTAAACTAAATTGGAGAAAAGTCAAATAATTTAATTAGAATAGTAAAGACAGAGAGAAAATTTTAAAATAAAAATATAATATATCTAAAAAAAGCCAAATAATTTAATTAAGGAAAGTGCAAAAAGGGATAAAAAATATAATTTATCCAAATAAATTTAACTATAATAGAATTTTCTTATATTCACATTTATTACCATAAATTATATTTTGATTATTTATCAAATATCTCAGCGGGTTTCTTAAGAAACGTACGCCCCCACACCAACGCCACACCCACCTGAAAATTCAAAATTTCTTAAAGCAACAACAAACAAAATCTCCAATTTATTAGTTTTTATAATTGATTCGACAATATATATTTTTTTAGTATTTTTTCAGAAAACGGAAGTTTTGTTTTCAAAAACAGCCGCAACAGTTTTTTGAAAGCAACTTTTTAATTTGATAATAATTTATGTTTCTGCCATTAATTCTTCCTCTTCCCCCACCCCTCTCTCTCTCTCTCTCTCTCTCTAAACTTTACCTTCTTTCATTCTTCTGCTGTCTTCACCTCGTAACTCGCGCTGACAGTGAGGAAGCAAACCCGTTTCGTTTCTCTTCCTTCCCTTCTGTTTTCGGAAAACATTTTGTCGCAACAGATATTCATCGTTTGCTTTCTACAATTGCTCAGTCTTGACAGCTCATTCATACAAAGTTCCTAGTTTTGTTTCCCAAAATTTCAATTTCATGCAACGTTGAAACTACTTTATAGTCGTCACCACCACCAGCAAAAATTAGGTTTTAATTTGTTCGGAGTCCAATTCATCAGAATTAGGGTTTTGAATTCTCGTTCTTCTGCAATGTCGCCCTCGGCATTGTTCGAAATCGATTCTCAAGTGTTTGAGTAATAAATTTGGTTGATTTGGGGGTTTGAAAATTCTCCTAATACAATGATGATGTCTGTGTCTCCGACGTCTCTAACTCGGAGTTCGCTGGAGGAGATGTTGGAGTCTCTCCGGCGAAAGGACGAGGATGACAAGCCGCGTGACCTGCCACCGGCGTTGCCTGCTCGGCCCACTTCCAGGGCTCGGCTTCCCGCCGCCAGGCGGTCGTTGCCGGCAAACTTCAATGTTGAGACCGCCATGGCTGCTCCGACGAAGTCGTTGAATCAATCTAGCACAAAACGAGAGGTTAAACGACCAAGAGTTGGTAGTTTTGGGGGAAAAAAGGACAAAGAGTTTCCCGGTGAATCGCCGTATGTTATTACAGTGCCGGAAGAGAAGGAATGTGAACAGAGTTGGGAGAAAACAGACACTGCAAATCTTGCAGATGAGCCTTCCGCCTCACCGCCGAGGTTTCGGGAATCGGAGTGGAATGATAACGTTGGTTATTTTATTAAGAAGGTAAAAACTTTGATCAAATTGTGTTCTTTTGTAACATTATCTATTTTCTATTGTCCCAAAGATCTTCATTCAAGCTGCTGCAGCAGAACCCATAGTTGAAATCAAGTTCTTGGGTAGAATATTCTTTCTTTTTTGTTTTTTCAAAGTCCCTTTTTTTTTTTTTTTGATGAGTTTCAATTTCATCTTTGTAATTTGTTGATTTAATTTCATGATAATTGTGGGGACTTAAGTTCCTTGTGGGCATAAATTCCTTAATTTTTTTCATTATGCAATAAAAAGCATTAGAGAAATGCCTTATCTTATTGGTAATATGTGCAAATGGTTTATTGTTGGTTTTATAAGTACCCAATGCTTTATAAACCATTCACAATTTGTGCAAAATGGTTTATAAACAAGGTTGTTAAAATCGGGATCCTAAGTAGGATTGGTGAGAGGGTTTGGTGGATCGGATCGTAGGATCGGGTCGAGGATCGTAATATCCTACTTTCTATTAAAAAAAAAGATAAAAATTAAAATTAAAATTAAAATGATACATATTAAAAATAAGGTGAAAAATTATAAAATCTACGATCCTACTTGCGATCCCACCTACGATCCCATACGATCCTACACGATCCCATGCGATCCTACACGATCCTACTTGCGATCCTGATTTTTTTTTTTTTTTTTTTTTAAAAACCCCTTTTTTTTTTTTTGATGAGTTTCAATTTCATTTTTGTAATTTGTTGATTTAATTTCATGATAATTGTGGGGACTTAAGTTCCTTGTGGGCATAAATTCCTTAAATTTTTTCATTATGCAATAAAAAGCATTAGAGAAATGCCTTATCTTATTGGTAATATGTGCAAATGGTTTATTGTTGGTTTTATAAGTACCCAATGCTTTATAAACCATTCACAATTTGTGCAAAATGGTTTATAAAGCACACTAGTTAGGACTCTTTGATTGTTTGCTATTCTTTGGGACATTGAGACCTCATTACTGTGCAAGAGACTGTGCTCAATGTCTTCACATTTTAATTGTTTCAGGTGTATTACATGTGTGCTTGAGTTTTGATTGGACATATGATAGATGTTCGGGTCACCCGTGTGATAATTTTAATTTGTTCTCCCAGCCCCTTTTCTTTCCATGCAAGTCTTCAATATACTATTCTGCTTGCACAGTGCGCAAGTATTTCTTGAGGATTTCATTTTTGTCATCAATCATTTACTCACAGTAATTTGTTTCAGAAACTTCGTGTTTGGTGTCGGCTCCCAAATAGGCAGTGGGAGTTGGGACAGATACAATCAACTTCAGGGGAGAAATCAACTGTTTTGCTCTTGGATGGAACTGTGAGTTCTCATGTTCTGTTTCCCTTCTTAAAACTTACAACTGTTCAATAGCACTTATATTGTGTTATTACTACAGGCGGTGAAAGTGTCAACAGGGGAGCTCTTACCTGCAAATCCAGATGTCCTTGAGGGTGTGGATGATCTCATACAGCTTAGTTATTTGAACGAGCCATCAGTTCTTCACAACCTTCAGTATAGATATTGTCATGATATTATTTATGTATGTATGCAGGATTGTGATTCTTAATTTCCCTCCCATCAAATTGAGTTTCCCTTTTCCTCTCATTTGACCTATGTTTGTGCTTGTTTCCTGTAGAGTAAAGCAGGACCTGTTTTAATAGCAATCAATCCCTTCAAAGATGTCCATTGTTTTGGAAACGATTTTATCACAGCTTACAGGGAGAAGCTTTTTGACAACCCTCATGTTTTTGCTATAGCAGATACTGCCTATAACGAAATGATGAGAGGTGAGTTAAATAGTACTTGCAGGGATTTTGAAGAAAAAAACAAGGCTCATATTCATCTATTTGTACTTTGCCACTAAAGAATTTGTTTTTCTCACTCTACTTTTATCATGGATCATGCAGATGAAGTGAATCAATCCATCATCATAAGGTTAGTTGAACTGTCTTTTTGTGTGTGTGTGTCCATGAAGTGGAAGCTCTGTATGTTGATGCTTTTTTTATGCTTCCCTTCTGTTCCTTTTGTGGCAGTTTTCCGTAGGCTTAATTTTCTTACACCATGAGATTTAAGTTATACCTAAGAAATCAGTTGTATCTATCTTGTAGTGGGGAAAGTGGAGCTGGGAAAACAGAAACAGCAAAAATTGCAATGCAATACTTGGCTGCTCTTGGTGGTGGCAGCGGTGGGGTAGAAAGCGAAATCCTTCAGACAAGCTGCATTCTGGAAGCATTTGGGAATGCAAAAACATCCAGGAATGACAATTCTAGCCGATTTGTGAGCCTCTCTCTCTCTCTCTCTTTCACCTCCTCCTCTCATCTTCCAAACAGAATGCACTCCTGTTTTTGTTATGCATTTTAGCTTAAAGATTCTTTACGAACACTACTTGAATGAGTTGATCATTGTGCAATACTTAAATGAGTTACTTCAAAAGATATACAGATCAACTCTTCTTGATGTGGTGCAGGGGAAGTTGATTGAGATTCATTTTAGTGCAATGGGGAAAATATGTGGCGCGCAAATCCAGACTTGTAAGCATGTTTACATCAGAAAGTTGCTAAAGACTCATTTTCTTGTGATGCTGTTTCAATTGTGTTTACTAGCTTGATTTATTTTTTGATTGCATATGTGCTGTAAAACATCAACTCCTTCAATAATCATGGATAGTTCTGCTTGAAAAGGTATGTTGATTCCACTGTAAACTTGTATTTATTTATTTATTTATTTATTTTGTTTATATAAAGAACACATGCCTGATAAAAGTATATGATGTTTTCTTTGAGCAGTCAAGAGTGGTCCAGCTCGCTCATGGAGAAAGGTCATACCATATCTTTTACCAACTTTGTGCTGGTGCTCCGTCTGGCCTCAAAGGTTGTATGTATCCTATCATTATTTCATTCATGGAAGTTCAGTGAATCTAGAAATAGTTGTTGAAGTGATAGAATCTGAGATCCATTCTGGGTTTCCAATAACATGATGTAGAAACTTATATTTTTTTGTTAAGAAGCTAGAGACATTTCTGATGAGATATATGATGTGGTTCTCTATATCAGCTATATAATTACAGCCTAAGAAAATTTATGGTCTCTGACTTCGTGTCATATATTTCTTTACAGATAGACTGAATCTGAAATCGGCTGTTGAGTTCCATTATCTAAGTCAGAGTGGCTGCTTGGCAATTGATGATGTTGATGATGCTAGGAAATTTCAAATGCTTATGGTAATTAGACTTCACTGAACAGTGAAATTTTCTCTCTGTTCTTTCTGTGTCCTAATTATTTTTAATTTTATTTATTTTTTTCTACTTTGACAGGAAGCCTTAGATACTGTTCGACTTTGCAAAGAAGACCAAGACAATGCATTTGAAATGCTTGCTGCAGTGTTGTGGCTGGGAAACATATCATTTCAAGTAATTGACAATGAAAATCATGTAGAGGTGGTGGTTGATGAAGGTAAGGTCTATATCTTGGTTTCTAGTTATTTTTTATTTTTTATTTATAAATAAAATAAAATTCAATTCTGGTGGTTTTCCTTTCCTTAATGTTGTTTCTACGTAAACTTTGAATTTCTATTATTTTTTTTACTATCTTGGAAATTTGTATTTGGTCATGGGTGAGGCCATTGGTTGTATATCTGCACTGTAGGAGCTACATGCTAATTTATATGGGTAAAATACTATCTATTAAGCATTTCATACTGGATATAGATTGAAAATGTCACCAACAAGTTATCTATGAAGTAGAATGAATCAGGTGAATTTTGTCCTTACATGCCATCCAAGCTGAGGATATGCCCTCTAATTGGTCCTCATTTTACTTTAACAGATGGCAATAAATCCTGCATTCATCTCATTGGGGTGTGGATTCTGGAAAGTTTATTTCTGAGTTTTGTGGGTGGCAATTTCAAATGGATAGATGTGCAAGAGTGCATAACTGACTCCAAATTTTTTTTAAAAAAATGTAGAGGAAGCAAGTGGATTGTGTGTGGGTGGTAAAATGTCTACTTTTCAGTGTAATCATTTGTTGTGATATTTGAATTAAATGTTTTGTATGACTCATGCAACTGTCTTTTTCATTGCCATCTGGGGTTTAATTTTACCCAATTGATTTGCTATTTCGTTTTATGTAGAACCAGGTAAAATCTTATGGTTTGTTTTTTCATGTGTGTGTACCAAGTCAGCAATGCACAGATTCATCATTCAAAATTTAAAACAAATAAAGGAAAACATACGAGCTATGAAGCATGGACACTCCAAAATTAGTGCCGTGGCGGTGTCCGACACGGGGACACGCCGGGGACACGGGGACACGCCGGGGACACGTATGGGACACGCCAGATGGCGTGTCCCTTTAATTTAATGATTTTTTTGCAGGGGACACGGCAGGGACACGGCGGGGACACGCGTGTCCATATGGGGACACGGCATGGGACACAGCGGGGACACGGCAGGGCTATTTTTATTTTTATTTTTTTTAATTTAATTTTTTTATATTTTTTTAATCTTTTGCCTCTCTTATTTAGTACTTTTGTGAAAAATATTGTTGGATGTTGAATGTTTTCCCCTTCTCGTCTTAGTTCTTGTTATCGTTTATTATGACTTTTTTGTGCATTTTTTGTGAATGGATGATCTATTAATTTGTTTAAATGTAATGGTTATGTTTATTCAATTAATGTTACTATGTTAGTGTTTGTTAATTTTAATTTAGGATGAATGTAATATGAATCTACATAACACATAAAAATATATAAAATAAATAAAATAAAATTCGCCGTGTGATGATTATGCCTAATTTTGTGAGTTTGTTCTTCTTTTGAATTTGGGAAAATTACTACATGAATCGATTTGGATTTGAAATTTTATTTCTTTATTTCTCAAGTATTTGGGACACTAAACAAGCTTAGTTATAGATTAATTGAGAGAGAGAGAGAGCATGGCTTCAAACTTGGTCTTTTGTTTTAATTAATGTTTTTAGAGTCTGCTTTTAGGTTTCCATATATTCTTGGATTTTTTGCATTTATGATTGTCATTATGTTGCTATGCCTCCATGGTTATTTGCATTATTTTGAAATGTATTTACTTCGCTGAATTGTTATGCTCATGGGTCATGGCATTGGTATAGTTATTTTGAATTGCTTTGTATAATCTCTTTCATGGTTAGTCAATTATTGTTATTATTATTATTTGTAGTTCATTTGCATCTGTTCAGGTTTTCCTTAATTTCTTTTCCCCTGTCTTTCATTTGCATCTGTGATTAATGACCTTAATAAATAAAGGTTCCAATTTAATTGCATCTGTTATCAACAGTGTTTGGATGAGGACAACTGAATGTCTTAGTATATTAATGTTGCAACTTGTTTATTTTGTTTTTAGGAGTATGAATTAGATGGAATTGATTGGACAAAAGTAGATTTTGAAGACAACCAAGAGTGTTTGGATCTCTTTGAGAAGGTAGTTCTGTTTTTAACACAAACACACACACGCACACACACTCACATGTTCATTGACGAGTTTCTCAGAGTTCCTTGTGCTGATCTATGTGAGCATTGGACTATATTTCATATACATATGATGCCATACCACATAGGTCTTCCTAGGTCTCAGACTATTTTTGTTAGCCTTTCATGCATAATTCAAACCATGTTCTTATTGTAATATTGTTTCTTATAAACTGAAGTTGTAAAGAAAATAAAAGATTGAATATTTTGCTTCCTAAGCATAATTATACGCCAAGTTCTCATCTTTTTTATCATACCATGTTATATGAAACCTAATTATAGGTTTTCATATTTAAATTCACTCCTTCATGTGTGGTAGATTGTGTGTTAATGGCTTCACTGCTATGCATTTTGCAGAAACCTATAGGGCTAATATCTTTGTTGGATGAAGATTCAAATTTCCCCAAGGCCAATGATTTGACCTTTGCTAATAAGCTTAAGCAACACTTGAGTGGTAATCCTTGCTTTAAAGGAGAAAGAGGTGGAGCTTTTGGTATTTGCCATTATGCTGGAGAGGTATGTTGTTGGATGGTGTAGCTGGCATTAACTAGAAATTTACAGCTCAAATTGGTGAATCTTTTGACTACACTACGATGTGTACTGTTTCCAAAATAATAAAGACAAAATAACAACTATAGGACAATTTAAGATGTTATGTTAAGACAACTTGCATTAATAGCATCCATTTATGTCTGCATGTGTCAACAGAGATGGAAAGAAATTTTAACACTAGTCTCAAATTTGAAGTGCATAGATCCTTTTCTCTGGCACTATTCTCATTCCCTGTCAAGTTCTAATAACTCGTGATTTAACTTGTAATGGAAGTGAAAATCTATGGATCAGTAAAAATGTAAGTAACTGCAAACTTGAGAAGAATTAAATTTTGGATTTGACCTCAGGATCTCTCATTTTTTATCTTCTTTTTGCCTTTGCGGATCTCGTTCTAGCAAAAAAAATTTTTTGTTGATATTACTTGGAAATTTTGATTCACTCGTTCCAAGAGCTTTCCAATCATACGTATGGTCATGTTTTCAAATATTGGGTAATTTGAAAGGGTGAACAACTTTGTCTTCAGTTTCAAATATTGGAATCTTAAAATGACCAAGTTGGCGTTGTATATTGGAAACACACAAATTGATGAAGTTTTGTTGACTTAATTTTTTTCAATTAGAATGTAAAACTAAAACAAAAAATTACCAATGGATGGGAAAAGCACTTAAGGCAACTATAAAGGTGATACTCAGAATTAGACCACCTGCTGTGGTGTCCATAATATGAATTGGATAACAAAAGTGCTTTTCTGCTTCCAAAATTTATCTTTTCTAATTTTGTAAAGAAAGAATTTTGAATCATCTTGCCTTTTTAAGAAGTAATTTTGAGCTTCAAACCAAACATTAGTGTCTCTTTTTGGCTTCTTGCTTTTAGGAATAAAATAAGTGTTTTTAATGTATCCAAACAATTTTTTATTAATTTAATGCTTTTAGGTGCTTATTTATTCTTATTTGTCATTCGCTTGAGACTGAGTGCCCCCCTTATTCGTACATCAACCAAGGGCAAGGTTTGATTCCCACTATTCCTCATCCTACTAAGTGTCTGTGCCATTAGACCGGCTAAACTTGTTCTGATCTAGTGTGTGTCTGCTCCTGTTTGGGCTCACTCGGCAGAAGGCTAACCCTCTTCTCCTGCTTTAGTTTGAGCCCCACCCAGACAAACTACAGATGCATTTTACAAATTGTCAGTTCGTCTGAAATGTAAGAAAAAATTTTTTGAAGCAAGTTTGCTTGGAAAACATGCCTAGATATAACTTGATTGATTTCACTTTTTGTAGAGTTTCCTTATCTTGGTAGAGTTGGTAGAATTCCTTTTCTTTCTTTGAATTTACTTCATGCTTGTCTGCGTCTACATGGATAATGCAAGATTTTGGACCTTTACAGTTATCAATAATTTTGCTTGCAAACTTTTAAAATTTAATTTTTTTAAAAATATTATTTAGGTTCTGTATGACACAAGTGGCTTCTTGGAAAAGAACAGAGATCCACTGCACTCTGATACCATCCAACTCCTTTCATCATGCAGTTGCCGGCTCCCTCAGTTGTTTGCCTCCAATATGCTTAACCAATTTCATATGCCTGCTAGTCCTTTACACCAGATGGGTGTGCTTGATCCTCATAAACAAAGTGTTGGCACAAAGTTTAAGGTAGACATGCTACTGAAATTTCTTTTTATATTGGAAATATTTTTAGTTGTAATATATTTCCTTAAACCTATGAATCCATGATGATGGATGTCATACAAAATTTTTAATCAACTCTTTTCCGAAAACTATATTTGGCATCTTTTTCTATTATCTTTTTTGTTGTTGGTCTTCGTTTTTCTTCTTTTCAGATATAAGTTTAATGACAAGTTTGAAAACACTTTTGTATTTGTGTCATTTTCATTTTTTGAAGCAAATCTCTTGAAAATGGGTTGTTTTGTCTAAATTTTATTTTGGAAACAGTTTCACCAAATGTGTTTGCTGTATTATTTTTTTATTAGCTAAGTACTTTCTGTTTCTGTGATGACATGAATATCTCTGAATAAACGGATATAAAGATATAATGTGTTTTGGTGCAATGGGGTATGCTCGTTGCATCAATTTTATTGTGGAAAATTATATATTGACTTTTTGGTATGCTTGTAGGGTCAATTATTCAAATTAATGCTGCAGTTGGAGACCTCCACACCGCACTTCATTCGTTGCATAAAACCGAACAATAAGCAGCTTCCTGGCATCTATGAAAAGGATCTTGTCTTAGAGCAACTCAGGTGTTGTGGAGTTCTGGAGATTGTCCGGATCTCGAGATCTGGCTATCCTACTCGAGTGACACATCAAGAATTTGCAAGAAGGTGGGGTGTGACTGTTGTAGTTATTTAATGATTATTCTTGCAAATGTTGAGGAAATTTTCAAATGTGTGCATGAACTTTAGGTATGGTTTCCTACTTGAGGAGGACAATGCATGTAAGGATCCATTAAGCATATCGGTTGCCGTTCTGCAGCAATTTGATGTCCTCCCTCATATGTATCAAGTTGGTTATACGAAATTATATTTTAGAACGGGGCAGGTGAGTTCATATATCTTCCATAGGTCCTTGATGTTGTTTTTGTTTGTCCTTTTTAGGTCAGTGGGATGATTGTTTCACTGTATAATTGCTGCATCATTATCTATGCTTTGCTGCTTAATAATCCAGAACTGTGGTTTTCTACTTAAAAAGAGTGAAGGTATTCAGGGGATAAAGGATCTTTCTGCAGTTTAGAAATGTCTTCTGTGCACCCAAAAAAAAAGGTGTAATTTGCCACAAAATTGGTATATTTTCATTACGTGCTGGCAGCATCATAATCTATGCTTTGCTGCTTAATAATCCAGAACTGTGGTTGTCAACTTAAAAAGAGTGAAGGTATTCAGGGGATAAAGGATCTTTCTGCAGTTTAGAAATGTCTTCTGTGCACCCAAAAAAAAGGTGTAATTTGCCACAAAATTGGTATATTTTCATTACGTGCTGGCAGCATCATAATTAGCAGGAAAATAACTAGGATCTTTTCTGCTTATTTGAGAGGCCCTGCATGTTTTGGGTTATCTTCATAAACTTGAACAAAAATGGTCAAATCAAAGAAAAGAAAAAAAGAAAAAAATGAAATAGAAATCATTCTTGACGTTTGACTAAGAAATTCACCTAATCAAATGTTTTATCTGGAGGAGTATTCAGTTACATGAACTCAGAACTTGAAAGAAAATTCTATGTTAACCTGCTGAGCTTTTGCAGCTGTAAAATGTAGTTATTTCTAATTCAAGCAATATTTTCCCTGAAAATCGTTTTCTCTGATGTTGTATGATGCTGTTTCATAGATTGCTGCATTAGAGGATACGAGAAAACAAGTTCTGCAAGGCACACTTGAGGTGCAGAAACGATTTCGTGGTCATCGGGCTCGTCGTGACTTCCACGAACTCAAGAAAGGAGTAACAACACTGCAATCATGTAAGATATGTATAGTTTATTTATTTATATTTTTTAACGATTTTGTTTTTTCCACGCAGAAGAGGTATTTTACTGGTTTTGTAGTCTCATTGTTTTCATGATGTCTGTTAGCTCATTAAACTTTTAGGACAATCTGTGGCTTAATGTGGTATCAGAACTCTGGTTCAAGGAGGACCTAGGTTTAAGTCTTGTTACTCTTGTAATGTGTTTGTTCTCCCATTATGTTTGTTAATTGTGCACTATATTATGTGGGTGTTTGGGAAGTGGCTAGTTTAGAGACTTTTTGGCTTTTTGACTATTTTAGTAGGCTATTTTAGTTTTTGTGTTTGGGAAGATGAGATGGATTTTTATTTGAGTTGTTGTATTGAAAAATGTGTTGAAATGATGTTTGAAGTTAAAATAACAAATTTATCCCTAACCTCACATTTTTCAAAATTAATGTAAAGGGGCAAAATCATCATTTACCAATAATGGAACAACTTGTCAATGTGACTGTGGTAGGCTGTACCTATACTGTCACTGTGACAGGCCACTGCCGAGCTATATATATATATATATATTTTAATATGAAGTATTTGTTTAGGAGCTTTTTGGCTTTTTTTTTTATTTGCGGCTATTTTAGCCTTTATCTCAGCTTATTTTTATTTGAGTTGTTGTATTGAAAAATGTGTTGAAATGATGTTTGAAGTTAAAATAACAAATTTATCCCTAACCTCACATTTTTCAAAATTAATGTAAAGGGGCAAAATCATCATTTACCAAAAATGGAACAACTTGTCAGTGTGACAGTGGTAGGCTGTGCCTATACTGTCACTGTGACAGGCCACTGCCAAGCTATATATATATATATATATTTTTTAATATGAAGTATTTGTTTAGGAGCTTTTTGGCTTTTTTTTTTATTTGAGGCTATTTTAGCCTCAAACTCAGCTTCCCAAACACCCCCTATGTGTGTGTTTGTAGAGTATTTGCCCCTCCATGTGTGAGACAAGGTTGCACACTAGGGGAAGTATTAGATTGCTTAATATAATTGTTGGGCTCATTTCCCAACAACTTAAGCTTTTGGACAATTGGTAACCTAAAAGTTTACATGAACCTGTGTTCCATTTTAGGTTGATAGAACAGGTAGCGATAGAACAGATAGCAGCTCTTTGAAACCTTACTAAACTTTTGTCTTGAAACATGTTTAGGCTTTGAAGTTCCAAATACAAGTCCTAGATTGAAGTCTACACTTTCAATGATATCTTAATTAGATTGGATTCAGAGAAACCTGTTTACTATCACAGGGGTTTCAATTATGTAATAAAAGGTAATTTAATCTTGCAGTTATCCGTGGTGAGAAAGCTAGGAGGGAGTATTATTTATTGATAAAGTTGAGAATGCTGGCTGCTCGCAAGACACTAGAAGAGCATCTGAGGGCAATCATCTGTTTACAATCTGGTAATTTATAATATTCATTGGACATGTCACTGGCTATTTCATTGTTAAAAATTTTCCTATTCTTGTGGTCTCTTTCTGCAGTAATTCGTGGTTGGTTGGCAAGAAGGCATTCTAATTACCTGCAGAAATTGAAAAAGTCTATTCCTGATAATACAAAACAAAAGCATGGGAGGAAAATTTCAGAAGTCAAGGTACTCTTATACTGTGAAAGTTCACCTCCCCCCCCCTTTCTGTTACTGATGGCTGTTAATTCTGGACAACCGGTGTTAGTACTTCTCCTATGCATAACAAGTTGGACCGTAGCACCTGTTCTAGTCTCCATTTCCTAGCACTGTTACTTTCTATATTTGGTGTAGTTAACAAAATTTTTTTACTTTAAGAGAGCTTGAAATATCAGACTATGGGGACTTTTGAGTTTTGCCAACTCATCTTCATATGAGGCTCCTCCCCTCGCTTTCTCTCTCCATGGTGTGTGTGTGTGCAGGTCTGTGTATTTTTGATGGGGCTGTGGTTCATTGCCATATTAATGCTATGGAGATCATATGATTAGGAGTTTGTCCTTATGTGCAGCATGCCTTCTTTTGGTTAGCTCGTCCTATATATCCCTTTATGACTTTTGTGAAAGTGGCACTAAAATGCATTTGTTGTCATAAAATTTCCCAAAATTACCGGTGTTGTTTACTGTCTACAATAAGTAAATAAATGAGCATTCTGTCTCTAGATTGCCAGCCACATCTTAGCTTAAGCTTATATTATCATTATTAAAACTATGAACTTGCACGTATAAATATTGTTTTGTTAATGTAATACTTGTTAACTGCACAGCCGAGCCTAATGAGTAGTCTTACAAGTTGAAAGTAAGTTGTAAGGAACACTATCAGTACTCTGGAAATGTTAGATACATGCACATGGATGCCTTCTTCTGAGTATAGAAAGTCTGAGAACATAGTCATGATGGAAAATCAAGTAATGTTTCCTTTTTAAATTTTTTGGACATTGAGCAGGAGGTATCGCAAGCACCTGTTCCGCCTTCAGTTTTACAAGAGCTTCAGAGGCGTGTTGCAAAGGCAGAAGCCACTCTAGGGCAAAAGGAACAGGAAAATGCAGCATTGAGGGAGCAACTAGAGCAAGACAAGGCAAGATGGTCAGAATATGAGACAAAGATGAAATCCATGGAGGCAATGTGGCAGAAGGAGATGATGTCTTTGCAAGTAAGTTTGCATGTTTATGACTGCATGTGGATAGAACTTTATACATCTATTATTATGGTCAGCCAAATAAATACAAAAAAAATTTGCTGGGACAAAGTAATAATTGGGAAAAAGTGCAAATTGGATTGCTTTGGCTCATTCAGTTCAATTAGTCAATGTATCTGTTGCACATAAACTATCATTGGTGGATCTTGATCATTATCTGAGGCTGACATTGCATCTGTCGACTGTGTCATGGGACAACTGAAACACCTTCCTTTATTTAAATTTGTAAGTATGCAAAGAAAGCTCTGAGAACTATACTAGGATTTATTAGATTTATATATATATATATATATATAAAGAAAAACAAGAAAAAAAGAAGCTATACTAGAACCAAGATCTTACGAAGAAAGAGGGACTAGGACTTACTATTAATCAGTGAGTGATATTGAGGTTTTTCTGTAACATTGACCTGGTTTTAGCTGATCTCTAGCTACTGGATAGGCTCTAAATTCTCTTTAGTGTTAGCATGATGCGCCTCTAATTCCTTACTGGACTATTATTGGATGTAAATTTAAAGGTTATTAGACTTTTCCATTTGTAGAAACAAATAAATTTCTTGGGTTATGACCACTTCTTGATGGCAGATTGAATTCTGATTAAGTTTTGAGAAGGGAAAAGAATTCTAAAGTTCATAAAATTCCATTAACTGGAGACGGCATAAATACAGAGTTGTTTTTTCTATTCTATTTTGTACAAGTTGCTGATCTAATCTGGGGGCATCAAAAAGAAAAAAAAAAAGCTTTTGTATTAACTCCCTCAGAGCAGTTGTAGCCAAATATTTGGGAATTCTGTGCCGCACAACTGAATTTCTGATGTGCCTAAATATAAATTGTTGTAATATTTACTTCAGGTGAATCTGGATGCGGTCAAGAGGAGTCTTGCTACTGACAACACTGCAATTCAACCTGGGAGGGTAGATGGTTTCGCTTCGCCCCACTATTATGATTCCGAGGAAACCATGTCCATGGGAGCACAAACTACCGGTGGAAACACGCCCATCAAGGTTTCACATACTGGTAGAGATGTCGGTGCAGGACGAGAGATTAATGGTGGTTTGAATGCTGTCGGTCATCTAGTGAAGGAGTTTGAGCAACGGAAGCAGGATTTTGATGAAGAGGCCAAAGCCATTGCTGTGGTCAAATCAGGGCATCCTATTGACGAGCTTCGGAAGCTGAAACTTAGGTTTGAGACGTGGAAGAAAGAGTACAAGTCTCGATTACGAGAGACGAAAGCTAGACTTCTCAAACGTCATCCAGAAGTGGAAAAAAGTCTTCGGAACTGGTGGGGAAAGAAAACCAAAAGAGGGATGTAGTGCTTTTAGTATTAGATTACATATATCATCTATGTTGGGGGTGTGGATAAAAGGCACAACGAGAGTAACATTCTGGAAAAAGGAATGTTTGTCAAAACCCTAATTGTAGTTTTTTTCAGGAACGTTCTCGTTCCTGAGGTCAACCCTCGTGTTGTTTGTGTTACCGTAGCTTGAGGATAGTGGAGGGAGGGAGGGAGGGAGGGAGGGAGAGCGTTTTTATTTTCTGCCAATTTTTGTTACTTGGTGGAAGCTTGGGGTAGTTTTTAGAGTCTATTTGTGAATATGCTGTTGTTATTGATGTAGTAGTTGCAGTGTCTGTAGCTTTTAGTTGTTAGTTTGAGAATATGGAAGAGAAATGTTTGTATGGTGGCCTTTCATTTTTCTTCTGTGGAAAATGTGTCGTGTTATTTATAGGATGTCTTTTAAAAAATAGAAATACTGAAATTTCTTTCATTCTCCAGCAACACTAACATTTAATTTTTCACATTTTACCATATAGTGCTTAAAAGGTTATGTGAAATGAAACCTGAAGCAATGCTATTGAGGAAATTGCCAACGAAATTGCTTTTGGAAATAGGTCGACAAAGTCCTGAAATATTCTGATTTCTTCAATTAACTTCATCAAGAAATTGATCTTTGGCTCGGGAGATCATTTCGGAACTACAAGTTTAATTTCTCTTTGCTGTGCAAGTGTTTATGGTAGTGTGGTTGCAGTAGGAAGATTCTAGTTTGTCTTGTTCAATTCCTAAAATATTTTTTAGCTTATTAAAAGTGGACTACTTTTTTCTGTCAGAATTAGTTTATTTTCTGTGACGGAAAATATTTTTAGTTAATTTACTCAAATGTAATAAAATGCAACAAGTATTTTGGAAAAATATTTTTCATCGAAATAAATGGATTATAAATTTTCAAATTACATAATTGCACAAGGTAAGCCGTCTGAACCTTTTAATCCAACAAAGTGGTAACTATAAAATGTACAAAAAATAAAAAATAAAAAATAAAAAAAACCATTATCATACATTAACACGAGTTCGGATTCTCGGCCGTCCTTCTCGGCGGCTGTCCCAGCAGCCCCTCAAAACGACGTTGTTTTGGGGGGTTTTTTTGATTTTTTTTTTTTTTCTTTCTTCTTCCTCGTTCGAACAGAACCAGAGGGGAGGGGAGGGGAAGAAGAGAGAGAGGAAGGGAGAAGAAGAGGGAGCCGCCAGTGGGCCGGACTGGAGGGGGTCATAATCACCGGGGGAGGAGGAGGAGGAGGAGGCGGAGGCGGAGGCGACGGCGGCCGCCGGTGGGCCGGATTGGAGGGGGCCATAATCACCGGGGGAGGAGGAGGCGGAGGCGGGCCGGAGGCGAAGGCGACGGCGGTGGGCGACGATCGGACGGCTGGCGAGCTCGACAACCTGCGACGGCGAGTCTTCGGCGAATCCGGACCCCCTCCCCTCCCCTTCCTCTCTCTCTTCTTCCCCTCCCCTTCCCTAAGAGGGAAGAAGAAAGGAAAAAAAAAAAAAAAACGAAAAAACCCCCAAAAAGACGTCGTTTTGGGGGGCTGCTGGGAACGGCCGCCGAGAAGGGCAGCTGAGGATCCGGATTCTATTAACACAACACAAGATCAATGATTATCATGAATTTATGATCAGGGTACAAACTTGGTGGCATAGACCCAAGCATTGTTAGCCACAGGATTGTCAAGGTGGTCCAACAGGTTCTCAAGTGGGCCTTTACCAGTGACAATAGCTTGGACAAAGAACCCAAACATTGAGAACATGGCTAGCCTGCCATTCTTGATTTCCTTCACCTTGAGCTCGGCAAAGGTGACCGGGTCATCGGCAAGGCCCAGTGGGTCAAAGTACTGTCCACCGGGGTACAGGTTGTTTCCCTCTCCGACTCCAGGAAGGCCGTTAATGCGGAAGCCCTCAACAAGGCCCATAAGAACCACTTGGAAACCCAAAACTGCCAGGATGCTTTGGGCATGGACAAGATTTGGGTTGCCCAAGTAGTCTAGGCCACCTTCGGAGAAGATTTGGGCTCCAGCTTTGAACCAAACAGGCTCTTTGAAGTCCACTTTGACCCATTTTTCAAGGACTTATGGGGTGATGCAACCTAGGGCTCCCAACATGGCCCATCTTCCGTGGATGACCTGAAAGTTCAGTAACAATTATGTTATGGTCTGTTTGGCTCTTAGGAAACAGAAAAGAGAAGGGATTTCGTTTATAAAAAAAAAAAAAAAAAAAAAAAATCTTATATTTCATTTATTTTTTCCCTCCTATTGAAAAAAAGTTACACGTTTAAATTATTGAGATATAGGAGAGGGGATGTTTTTAACTTCCTAGTTTAGATTATTAGCTTAAAGTTGCACCAAATGGGATTATAGTAGTTATTTGTTTATATTTTTGGTAAATAAGATAGAGAAATGCCAATGCACTTTCCATTGCCTAGTTGATTCATTTCATAACCAAACTTTCAGGTTCAATGAAGAAATTAACAACTAGATCAGCAGGTTTACCTCAAGAGCCCTGTTCCTGGCAAAAGCTTCAGGATCAGCAGACAAACCAGCAGTGTCCCATCCATAATTGCCGGGAAATTCTCCCGTCAGATATGACGGAGTCTGAGCTGAAAAGGGTCCCAAGTACTTCACCCGGTCCGGCCCGTACCATAATTCATTCCCCTGTTCACACCACAACCATTAACCCACAACTTTTCTCAACTCACCAACACAAGAAAATATGAGAGAGAGAGAGAGAGAGAGAGAGAAAGAGAGATGTACCATGGTGAATTTGCCAATGCCCATAGAGACAACATCTCTGAGAGGGTTGGCATTTGCTCCCCTGGTTTGACCCAGAAATGGAGTGGGTCTGAGGACAGTGCTAGTGCTGGTTGCAGTTGACATTGTTGCCATGGTTTTTCAAACCTCAGAATTGAGTTTAAAACTGTTTTCTTTTCTTGTATTACCATCCACATTATATATATATATATGTGTGTGTGTGTGTGCAGGAAATGAGAATCAAAGATGGGTGGTTAAGATTGGATGAATGGAAGTTGTGGTGGTGACAAACTCAGTCTTACCACTTTCTCATCAACCAATCACAAGGTTTCAAAAGATTTTTACGTATCTCCATTTCATATCCTTCTATCCACAATTCATCTCTGTTGTCACACTTCTATACAGTTACAGTGGGTAAGGCAGGACTCTCTCTGATGGACAGGAATTGTGACTGTATTAGGATATACAGCTGGAGATGTATCTTTCTTGTGGTCCATCCTTGAATTCAAATGTATTGTTTGGTTCTTGTTGTTCAGTGAGCTCAGACCAAATAAAATAATCTAACAAATAAAAGCACTGTGATTCTTTCTAGTAATGCCAATTTGTGTATTTATTTTTTCTTTAGGATAATGTTTTATCTTTTAGTCTTAAATCTCGTAAATATACAAAAAAAATTATTTTATAAAAAAAAATCCCCCCCCCCCCAAAAAAAAAAAAAAAAAAAAACAATAGTACATTTCAACAGTTTTTATAGAATAGGATTCCTCAACAGAGATATCAACACTAAAGAAACCAAAACCATAGCCGGTCTAACAAAGTTTCACCAATTTCATCCCTTCCACAAGGTCTGTGAAATGACTGCTTTTTTCAATCTTAAGGTGATAAAAATTGCGCTCCAAAAACTTTTCATCTTCTATTTCTCAAGCATTCCTACAAGTTAAGATCTCCAGTTGATCTCTGTCGCTGCTGGTACTAACACAAAAATATGATCAACTGGCTGACTGCTAAAGAAGCTAGTGGTAAATTAATCATTGGCTCCAGCTAACTTATTGAGGATGCAAGACCAGAGACTCAGGACAGTTAACGTTTGAGCAATCTGTGTAGTGACTCTAAATTTGACAATTTCTCGTTGTTTGTTTGTTCTTAGAACCCAGCACTAACATGTTCAATGAGTGTTCCCTGCAGAAGTGCTGCATAGCCTGTGATTTTGAAGGCCAAAATAGGTTACTTATTTCATAGCTAAAATCTATAAATTCTTAGTAAATTTATCAACACCCAACTAGCCAACTAATAGCTGGAACTGAGTTTATGTTTCGTGAGCACCACTAGAGTGCAGCATGACCCAAGATCACACTCCAGATAATCCAATCGCTCGTGAGTTCTTTCCTCAAATGAATACTACTTCTCAGCTTCAGATATGTTTTCAGCTCTCGATTTCAATATCATAATATCACATCAAAAAAGTCTCCAACATCAAAGGCAAGATAAGTATGACATTAACAAGAAAGGACCAAAGGTCAAATGAAACAGAGAGGGCAACTATAAACTGCATTGTCTTGACCAATTGAAGAGATCATTCGATTCATTTGACATTATTGTCTAAATGATTGATATTTTTTTTGATCAGTCAAGGGGAATTCATTAAATTCAAACTGCCTCAATGTCACGGTACATTTTTGTTCTTTTTATTTATTTATTTATTTATATTTTCCGTATGAATATACATCAGTTAAGACCATTTCAATGTTCTTTTTTTGCTATGCAGAAGCTGAGCTTTTGTGCTCATTCTGTGGCCTGTACAAGAGTGGCAAAGTCCAACCTGCATGCAAAAACACTTTTTTGGGCTTGCGATTCTTTAATAAAGTTTCAAATGTAAATCAGGCATCTTAAATCACACACAACATCCCCATTTTTTTGGTTTGGTTTAGACTGCATCGTCATGCTGTCTTTATCCAACGCAAATTTTTGTGGTGAATTTCATAGGCATTGTTCCACATCTTCTGTGGACCATAGTTTTCATATATATATAACTGAACAAATGACAATTATCATATGCACCCTTTTCTTGAGAAAATTACTTTCTGTCCTGTAATTAAGTAAACTTATTGCAGAAAGGGCAATGGTATTGCAATCAACGTAGCCCTCTGAAGTGAAAGGGAACAAAAAAGGCAAAGATGATGCTTTAGATTAGTAAGCGGGCTAGATAAATAGAATCTATATATTTACAAGAGGGAAAATACAGAAATTAAAGATATTGCAAATAGCAATCGTCAAGTTAAAAATATGATAAATTAATTTTCATTACAATTGAAGTATGCAACTGATAGAACACAAGTATACCGATCTCCTGACCATAACCTTGCTTGATACACCCCCAAAAAATCTAACAGAAATTCTCAAGTACAGCATTCAGTATAATAGTACCTTATCACATGGTCAATGAATGTTGCATTGTTGCAACATAGGATGAAAATAATCAACATATTTATTCCATAGCGGTTTGTATTTCTCTATCCCAATCTTCAACCATGGTTTTGAGTTTCCATTAAAATGCAGCACAGACCCCTTCTGAATTAGTTGTGGGTCAACAGTTGTGTACCTGTAGGAGAGGGTTCAAGAAAGGAGTTGGAAAATTCGAAGATCTTCGAAGATCCTTGAAGAACAATTTCGAATTCTCTAGAATATGATGAGAGGCTTAGATTGTTCGTGGATCCGAACCCTTTCGAGGCTTAAAGCCATTCAGCCCGTTTAACGGCGATAAATCCAAGCCCACCCATCTTGGACTTGCGATAAATTCGGGCCCACTAATCTTGGGCTATTGGGCCTAAATAATTTAGTGGGCTTAAATTAGCTCCTCTTACAGTACCCTAATCCCAAAACATGCCAGCTAGGATCCAAAGGCTCTGTCAACCCATAGAAAGTTAAAAGTCCAGGAGGCAATGTTCCCAGCTTCCACAATGTTCTGTCAATATTTTTTTCCTGCCAGTAGTGGTAGATTCCAGTTACATTCCTTTGCCTCCACTGAATCAAATCAAAGACATTCATTCCAAATGCCCAACCACAAGCATCTGGATCAAAATGTGTGCGTATTAGTGGGTGAGAGTAATTCAAGTACTTATGGAATCGGTGAAATGTCTCCATACAAGTCTCAACGGCTCCATTTACATTTCCATTCAATTCAAGAGAGAAAAGTGGTGAAAGATCCCTCTGAACCACAACATCATCATCGAGAAATACTACTTTCTCAAGTGCAGGGAAAACTTCAGGAATGTAGAACCTGAGGTGGTTAAGCATAGAGAGGTATTTAGGGTTGCGATACTTGATTGGGGTCTGGCTTTCGTCATTGTTTCCAGAGAAGTAGTAGTTTCGAGTGTCTGAGTCCTGGAGCTGCTTAAGGACGGGAACATAAGAAGCTTTGAGCCAGCTGAAGTCTTCGAACTTCTGAACTTCAATTGTCACTCCACGAAATCTATTCATGGAAAACCAGGCATCCATTGCGGCATAATTAACTTCATCAGTCACAATGTGGAAGACAATCAAATCAGGATTGTTGGAGTTTGAAGCAGTTGAGTTGACCACAACTGAAGTAGCAATGATGTTGTCAGAAAAGACACAGAAATGATAGAGGCTGTTGTCTTTAAGTTTGTCTGCAACCTGGCTTCCTCCTTCGAGTTCAGTTTTGGAAGTTGAGTTCCTAAACCATTCAATGGTCAACCTGACACCAAGGCAGTAGAAGCTTTTTGGGACTTCCTCAGCAGCTATTTGCCCATACTTTGAGCTCCTATCAGTTAGCGAGCTGGCTTGTTCTTCAAGCGA
>NW_021025366.1:113233-115733 GCF_004153795.1 Camellia sinensis | reverse complement strand
CGACTCAGAAAAATTTCATCTTGACTTAGAGAAATTTTAATTTTTACATCGAAATTTTGAATTTTTTTTGTAATCATACTAGAGAAATTTCTCTGAGTCGGGGCCGAAATTTCTCTGAATCGAGCAAAATTTCTCTAAGTTGAATTTTTTCTGTGAAAATGTTGAGGGACTTTAGTTAATAAAAAAATATATCTTGGACCTCTCTTACTACACAAAGTTGAAGAGGGATGTTTCACTAATTTTTTGATAAATAAGGGATTGTTTGAGTGTCCTAAATAAGTGTACTTTTTGTCTTTTTGGACTAAAAAATTGAGAAAAAAAAGGATGTTTGGGTGTACTTTTTGACATTTTATGAAAAAATGTGTATTAAAAAATTGTATAAATTAGTGTGTAGGAAAAAATTAGGATTGAGAGTTGTGCAACCGTAATTTTTGACTTTCGGTGAATAGTGATAACTTTTTAACTTTTTGAGTAACTTTTTGACTTTTTAACTTTTTTTCAACTTGTCAAACTTGACCTAAATTTATAAAAAAATATAGCTTATATTTTGTTTTTGTTGTAGTTGTCGAATTTTTAATTTTATTAATTTAAATTTTAATCTTTTAATTTGTTTTCAATTTAAATCATTTATTTATTTTTGTCACGTAAAAATTTTAATTTAAACTATTTACCTAATTTCGTTAAGTAAAATCGACGAAAAATTAGTATTATAATCATTAAACTCAATATAAATATACATAAAATGTCTAAAATAACTTTTTCGTGAGTTTTATGGCTAAAATATCTATTTTTTCATTAATATTACTAAATAAAAATAAGTAAATAATATAAATTGAAAACAAATCTAAATTATAATATTTAAATTGATAAAATTAAAAATTCATATTGTATTTTGTTATATGACTCAAACCCTGAGATTTTATCTTGTAATTTGCCAATTTTTTTTTTTGTTGATGTTATTTGATCATTAATTAACATTCATTGAATGGTGAGTGGGAAACTTATTTAACAATATAATATATTTAGATATTAATTTTGTAAGAAATTTGCAAAAATAAATAAATAAATAAATAGAGGAGAATTTTTTTTAAGGTCTATGATATTAAAATTTTATAAGATAAATGACATACAATTTTTTCATAGTAATTAAAGTCCTTTAACATTTTCATAGAAAAAATTTTACTTAGAGAAATTTTGCCCGACTCAGAAAAATTTCATCCCGACTTAGAGAAATTTTAATTTTTACATCGAAATTTTGAAATTTTTTTGTAATCATACTAGAGAAATTTCTCTGAATCGAGGTCGAAATTTCTCTGAGTCGAGCAAAATTTCTCTAACTTGAATTTTTTCTGTGAAAATGTTGAGGGACTTTAGCTAATTAAAAAATTTATCTTGGACCTCTCCTACTACACAAAGTTGAAGAGAGATGTTTCACTAATTTTCTGATAAATAAGGGATTGTTTGGGTGTCCTAAATAAGTGCACTTTTTGTCTTTTTGGACTAAAAAATTGAGAAAAAAAAAGAGGATGTTTGGGTGTACTTTTTGACATTTTATGAAAAAATGTGTATGAAAAAATTGTATAAATTAGTGTGTAGGAAAAAAATTAGGATTGAGAGTTGTGCAACCATAATTTTTGACTTTCGGTGAATAGTGATAACTTTTTAACTTTTTGAGTAACTTTTTGACTTTTTAACCTTTTTTCAACTTGTCAAACTTGACCTAAATTTATAAAAAAATATAGCTTATATTTTGTTTTTGTTGTTGTTGTCGAATTTTTAATTTTATTAATTTAAATTTTAATCTTTTAATTTGTTTTCAATTTAAATCATTTATTTATTTTTGCTATGTAAAAATTTTAATTTAACTATTTACCTAATTTCGTTAAGTAAAATCGACGAAAAATTAGTATTTTAATCATTAAACTCAATATAAATATACATAAAATGTCTAAAATAACTTTTTTCGTGAGTTTTATGGCTAAAATATCTATTTTTTCATTAATATTACTTAATAAAAATAAGTAAATGATTTAAATTGAAAACAAATCTAAGTTATAATATTTAGATTGATAAAATAAAAAATTCATATTTTATTTTGTTAAATGACTCAAACCTGAGATTTTATCTTGTAATTTGCCATTTTTTTTTTTTTTTGACGTTATTTGATCATTAATTAACATTCATTGAATGGTGAGTGGGAAACTTATTTAACAATATAATATATTTAGATATTAATTTTGTAAGAAATTTGCAAAAATAAATAAATAAATAAATAGAGGAGAATTTTTTTTAAGGTCTATGTTATTAAAATTTTATAAGATAAGGACATACAATTTTTTCATAGTAATTAAAGTCCTTCAACATTTTTATAGGGAAAATTTGACTTAGAGAAATTTTGCCCGACTCAGAAAAATTTCATCCCGACTTAGAGAAATTTTAATTTTTACACAGAAATTTTGAAATTTTTTCGTAATCATACTAGAGAAATTTCTCTGAGTCG
>NW_021025366.1:77954-100659 GCF_004153795.1 Camellia sinensis | reverse complement strand
CGCGAGCCGAGACCTCCGGGAACTCCAAACGAACACAAACATGGATGATCACCGGGTGTTCAAACGGTGACGTCCAAGTCTTGAGGACGGTCAAAAATGGGGTGTCTACAGTTGCCCCTCTTTGACAGAACTCAAAAGTCATAACAATATCATGTCGAAGTCAAAGGCCCCGGCGACCGAGAGTTAAGGCGTGTTTCATCACTTGTAGTATGAACACTCCTTAATACTCACACTTGGTTTGACACCCCAAACCAAGTAATGCAATGCATGTTATGCAAACATGGTTCAAATGCCACATGATTCCAATTGTTCAAGCCATGGCAAATGTTATGGAACTATCATGACAAATATGTAATGCTAAGCATGCAAGGTGTAAATGTGATGCAAACATGGACCAATTTGTCATAAAGTTAGCATGGGACTACACATTAATGAAACAATCATGCAACAAACATGAGACAAGCATGCAAGAGGGTCTTAAAATGATAAAGGTGCAGGCCTTAATTCACCTCAAAACAGCACCAAAAAGTGCTCAAAATGACGGACAACTCTCATGCCAACAAGCAAACGGAATCGAGGCACATTACATCACTTGAAGTATGAATGGTCCTTGATTCCCACACTTGGTTTGTCACCCCAAACCAAGTAAATGCAATTCATGTAATGCTCAACAAGGCTCAAATGTATCATGCTACCAAGATGTAAAGCACAACAAGCATTATGCAACCAACATGACAAATGTATAATACCAAGCATACAAGATACAAACATGATGCAAACATGGACCAAATTGACCATGGGATTGATGTGCTACAAGGCTTAATGGAGCAACCATGCAACAAACATGATGCAAGCATGCAATGGGACCTTGAACCATAAGGGGACAGACCTTGATCTACCCCAAAACAGTGATTGAAAGGTGTCTAAAAGGTGGGCAAATAGTCATGCTAACAAGCAAGGTAACAGTCCTAAGTTTAAGGCACAAAGGGGAGGCATTTCACTCCCACCAACATGATCACTCATGGCATGACTAAGACAAGTAAAGACAGAATTTTTACATGCAAAATGGGACTCCAAAGCCTCCTAATATGGCAGCTAAAATACCTCCCATGAAATGCTACCACCAAGACTCATTTTTAGGCATAAGAGGGCACACCCTCAAGGCATAAAAGAGATCATACATGCACACATACAAACATGATTCTTGGACTAAAATGTGGTCCTAAATGATGCTAAATCATGAGGATGATCACAACCATGCATGCTAGGGGTCAACATGCTCAAAGCTTTCTAGCCAAAATGCAAAGCAATCATAACAAACATGTCAATCATGACCAAATTGATAACCAACAGACTTTAAGCATGGGAGAACAATGCTAAAAACTTCATGGAACTAAGTCAACACATGCAAGAATCATGGCCTAATTATGAGATGCACTTCTAGGCTAAATGGAGCAATGTAAAGCAAGTACTACAAGCATACAAGGAGGCACAAATCCGGCCAAGAACAGAGGTTGCATATGACCTAAAACATCCAAAAAACTTCTGAAATAAGGTTCAAGATGATCAAGCATCCATGCTACCCTTTTAAGCCAAAATGTAAGGAAACAAGACAATGAAGGGAGAGGGGTGTCCCTCCCCTATGCAAGACTTCAAACCACCTTCTTTATTACTGAAAATCAACTGGTTTTTAGTGGTGAAAAGACCAACACACTCAAGCAAACAAGGCCTCTCAAAAGAAGCACAAAAGAGGCCAAATAAAGCCTAATAAGGTGAGTTTGCACTCAAACCACAAAACAACCTTAATGAAAGTTCTAAAGCATGAGAATACAAGCCTTTTTCATGTTATGCACAAAAGCTAAATTAGCAAGAAAGATAGGTAAAAAACTATTGTAAGTTTGGGGAAAATAAAGCAAGATGCTCACCCTTGAAGAACCCTTGAAGAACAAATGGTCTAGCCCTCTTCTTTTGATCAAAATCATCAATTATCTCCTTTTTTTTTCCATATTTTTTTCAAACTTTTTCTTTATTGTGGGCACTCGCTGGTGGCATTCACACTCAAGAGTATGGAAACCAAACTAGAGAAGAATGAAATTTATAATGATGGCCTGGTTGGTGCCTCTGAGGTAGCCTTTTCCTAATGCCCGGGCTTCAAGGAACTGAGGGAGAAACCGTGGAAGTGAAAACAGATGGTGGATGGTTAAGAGACTAAACATCACCCATGATATGCTAGTATCGGTCAATTCCACTGTTACAGTACAAGAAACACTGTTAGTGGTCCATAGAGAACTTTGATCACTTGTGCGGAAACCCCTGCAACCGTTTATCTCAAGGATGTGTACAGAATGAGATCATGGAGTAAATGAGTATGGGCATTCAGAATGAGCTATGAACAAAGAAGAATGAGATCTTGCAAGCAACATGAGCAGTGTTCATAAAAAATTTTGATGCAAATATGTCAGGAATCAATGACAATAAGATTATTACATCCAAGTATACAATAAGCCAACCACTCACACCCACTTTAAAAAACAAGAAACACCCTAGTTACTGAGCACTACACCCAAGGTCTTTCTAAGAAACTCAAATCGAAGAAGACCAAGGGGTTTTGTAAAAATATCAGCTTTTTGATGCTCAGTGGGTACATGTTCAAGAACAACAAGGCCTTTTTCCACTAACTCTCGAATAAAATGATGATGGATGTCAATGTGTTTGCTGCGAGAATGTTGGGCAGGATTTTTTGAAATGTTTAAGGCACTTGTGTTATCACAGAAAAGAGTGAGTGTTCTGTTCTATCCCATAATCATGAAGCATTTGCTTCATCCACAGCATTTGAACACAACAACTCCCTGTAGCAATGTACTCAGCCTCAGCAGTCGAAAGGGAGATGGCATTTTGCTTTTTACTATGCCAGGAAATCAAATTATTCCCAATGTAAAAACACCCCCCAGATGTACTTTTCCTATCATCAGTACACCCTGCCCAGTCGGCATCAGAAAAATCAGTAATTTCAGTTGTAGTATCAATAGAAAACCAAACCCCATACCCTAATGTCCCATTAACATATTTAATGATGCGTTTGATAGCAAGAAGATGAGACTCTTTAGAACTGGCTTGGTATCGAGCACAAACACCTACACTGAAAGCAATATTAGGACGACTGGCTGTGAGGTAAAGAAGACTCCCTATCACACTCCTATACAGGGTAGGATCAACATCTGTACCAGAGGAATCCTTGGAAACGTGAAGACTGGTGCTCATGGGAGTGCGAGCATGTTTGGCAGACTCAAGACCAAACTTTGACACAAGATTTTTGGCATACTTAGACTGAGAAACAAACATACCTGATGGAGACTGTTTAATTTGAAAACCCAAAAAATAAGACAACTCTCCCATCATGCTCATCTCAAACTCAAGTGTCATGCAATCCGAAAATATTTGACAAGATGATCAGTAGTGTATCCAAACACAATATCATCAACATAAATCTGAGCAATAAGAATATGAGACTTAGTATGTTTCACAAATAAAGTCTTATCCACACGGCCCCTTTGAAAATCATTATCAAGAAGAAAGGTAGTAAGTCTATCATACCAAGCCCGAGGGGATTATTTCAACCCATACAAAGCCTTGTCTAACTTGTAGAGATGATTTTGACATTTAGGGTCCTCAAACCCTTTTAGTTGCTTAACATATGCCTCTTCTTTTAAGTACCCATTCAGAAAGGCACTTTTTACATTCATTTGAAACAATTTGAAACGAAGAAAACATGCAACACCAAGTAAAATACGAATAGATTCGAGACGTGCAACTGGGGCAAACGTCTCATCATAGTCAACACCCTCTACTTATGTGTAGCCTTGAGCAACCAACCTGGTTTTATTCCTAACCACAGTATCATTCTCATCAGATTTATTTTTAATGATCCACATGGTACCTATCACATTCATGTCTCTAGGTCTGGGAACTAGAGTCCAAACATTGTTACGTTCAAATTGACCTAATTCTTCAGGCATAGCATTGACCCAACTATCATCTAGCAAGGTCTCTTTAAAATTCTTAGGTTCAATTAATGAAACATAACACATATGTGATACCTCATCCCGAATCTGTCTTCGGGTTTTCATTCGATCTGATACACTTCCAATCACCTGTTGAGTTGGATGATTCAGTTTCACCCTTGCTGATGGTTTGAACTCAGGACTTGCGGTGATAGAAGCATCAGGAGTGATGTCTCTTTGTGCACTCTTTGGACTTGAACTTACCTGTGAGGATGGTGCTATCACAAGTTCTTGTGCTTGGACCTTACCTTCTCTTTGACTTTCTGGTTCAGTATCCAAGATTGGAGACTCACCATTGTCATCCTCATTTGTTGTTGGAGTAGGTGAACCTGTGTCATCTATAACCACATTGATTGATTCCATTAAAGAAGAAGTTTGCAGGTTATAGACTTGAAAAGCCCTACTAGTGGTTGAATACCCTAGAAAAATACCTTCATCACTTCGGGAGTCCAATTTGCCCAAAGGCTCTCTATCTTTGAAAATGTAACACTTACTCCCAAAAGTTTTGAAGTATTTTACATTAGGTTTCAATCATTTCAACAATTCATATGGAGTTTGTAAAGTGCCGGGCCTTAAATACACGCGATTTATGACATAAACAGTAGTATTTAGGGCTTCAGTCCAAAACTTTGAAGGAAGTTTCTTACTAAGGAGCATGACCCTAGCCATCTCTTGGACAACTCCGTTCTTCCTCTCAACCACTCCATTTTGTTGTGGAGTAATAGGTGCAGAAAATTCATGCTTAATTCCATACATATCACAAAAATCAGAAAACGAACTATTTTCAAACTCATGACTATGATCAGTTTGGATTCTTATGATACGCCCAATGGAAACACCCTGTTTGTTTTGGATTTTAAGGACTAAGGCCTGGAAAACATCAAATGTATCAAATTTTTCCCTTAAAAAATTCACCCACGAAAATCGAGTAAAATCACCAATAGTTAAAAAAATGTATCTTTTACCTCCGATGCTTTCAGTGCGAGTAGGTCCCATTAAGTCCATGTGAACCAATTCAAGAGGACGTTTGGTTGTAAAGCTGTTCACCTTTTTATGAGGGGCACGGGTTTGTTTCCTAAGTTGACATGATCCACACACATGATTCAGATTTTTACCCAATTTAGGTACTCATCTCACATGCTCTTTGTTGGCTATCTTAGTTAGGTCTTTGAAATTCATGTGACCTAATCTTTGATGCCACAAATCAATGTTACTTATGATAGCTGAGTGACAAGTGAGATCATTAGTAGTAACAATCCTATAGCAATTATCAGATGTGCGAACCCCATGCAAGACAGTATTTCCCTTTTTATCCAAAATTTCACATTTGACTACTGCTCAAAAGATTTGCTTTAAGACCATCAACAAGTAAATCATTTTCTAGCATGGGAAGACCTGCAACACTTATAGAGCCCTTACCAATGACTCTAGAAGTGCCTCCATCTCCAAAGGTAACAATTCCTCCTTCATATTTTTCAAGGGAGGTGAAGTAGGATTTGTTACCGAACATATGACGAGAGCACCCACTATCAAGATACCACATGTGTGAGTCACGTGCTTTTAGAGCAGTGTGAACAACTAAACAAGTCAAATCATCTTTTCTCACCTAAATCTTTTTGGTTTTGGTAAATGTCTTGGCATTATGAACACCCTCATGAATCTTGGTATTCCGCCTAGACATGTAAGGTTGTCTCCTAACCCAAAAAATATTCGAATTTCTACCCTTTTGAGACACCTTACCAAACAATTCAAAGCAATAAGGACGAATGTGGCCATACCTACCATAGTGATGACAAATAAAAACAGGTTTACCTCCCTTTTGTTGATCTTACCCCCTTTAGGTAGATGAAGAGAGGGATCACCCTGGTCTACCTTCAACTTTCCCTTTGCTTGAGTCTTCAGGTCAAGTGAAGTAGAGGACTGTCCCTTGTGAGCTGTCGCACCATAGCCTAGCCCACTTTTGTCATAACCCATTTGTTGAGGCCCAAGGATGTCTTCTAATGATTTGGAACCTTTGTTCCCCATTGCAATTGTGGCTCTAGCAATACAGAGTTCTTCATCTTTCTGACAGACTATCTCTTCTAATGTGGCTTGTGACATCTCAAGGCTTTCAAGCTTCTCTTCATATATGGAATACACTTTTAGAAGTTCATTCCTTTCAGTTTCACAGGATAGAAGTTTTCCACATAGGTCTTGCCTGTCACTTGAGATCTTGATGACATTCTGCTTTGCTACTACAAGTTCTCCTTTTAGCTTGACATTCTCGCTTTCACATGCTTTGAGCTTGAGAGAGAGTTTGTAATTGATTTTGGAAAAATTCAGAGATTCCTCGTAAAGCTTTTCGTAAGCTTGTTGCAGTTCATCACCATTAATCTCGTCATTGTCTTCTGATGTTTCATCATCCTCTTTTTGCTCTTCGTTCTCCTTTACCTCATCCAATCTAGCAACTAAGGTAGGAAAGTTACTGGATGGTGGTGAAGGTGAATCTCCTCTTTCATGAAATTGGCTCAGAATTTCCGATGCATCTTTAGCCTTTGTGCAGTGAGCAACTTGTTGGTGTTCTTCATCTGAAATTGCTCCACGAATAGTAATCAGGGCTCTCTGATTGCTTGGATTGTCAGCACCTTCTGTATCTTCTTCAATGGCTTACCAGCCTTCTGGGTCACAAGCTCTCAGAAACACCCTCATTCTGATCTTCAAATACAAGAAGTTACTCCCATCAAAGGTGGGAGCATGATGCAGGTTCTGACCACGAGCTAATTTTGTTGGCTTTGGAAGAGTTTGAGTGAAAGTGGACCAAAATGCCATGAAAGCACTATCCCCGTCTTCACTGGATTTAGGTTCTTCGGGTTCTTGCTCCGACCCGCTTTCATCATCCCAAGTCACTATGTAGACTTTCTTTCGATTCTTTTTCGAAGGACATTCAAGGGCAATATGGCCAAACCCTTGACATTCATAGCATTTGACCCCTTTTCCCTTTACAATCTTCTTTTCAGTTTTTGAAGCAAGTTTTGGTGGAAAAGTTTTGGGTTTTTCATTACTCTTGTCTTTTGAAATAGGGTCTCTGAAATTAGGCTTCTTTTTCTTCAAAATTTTTTTAAACAGTTTAGTAAACATAGCCGTCATCTCAGACTCTAAATCAAACTCAGTCTCCGGGGTTTTTGCAGTCTCATGAGCACTAGTGAAAGCCACACTATCTTTTTGTTTTTTCTTAGAAATCTGGTGGGCTTCATAAGTCTGCAAGTTTCCAACCAACTGATCAAGCTTGAGGGTATCAACATTCTGAGCCTCCTCAATGGCTGTCACTTTTGATTGGAACCTCTCGGGTAATGACCTCAAAATTTTACAAACAACTTTAGCTTCAGGGATTTTCTCACCGAGTGTGAAACAGGATTTCACGATATCACTAAGTTTTCCACAGAAATCATCAAACGTCTCATCATCATGCATAAAAAGAGTTTCAAAGGCGGAGGTGAGGCATTGAAGTTTTGACCTTTTGACAGAAGTAGTACCTTCGCGAATCGTTTCAAGAATGTCCCAAGCCTCTTTTGCTACCTCACACATGCAGATACGATGAAACTCTTCAGGTGTGACGGAGCAAAAAAGGGAATTGAGAGCCTTACTATTCCAACTTGAGTTTTGGTAGTCGGTTGTGTCCCATTTATCAAGGAGTTTAGGAATATCAATACCATCAACGGTGACAATAGGTTCACTCCACCCATAGATCACGCACTGCCTAACATTCTCATCGATGGATTTTAAAAACGCTCTCATACAAGCTTTCCAATAAGAATAGTTTGTACAATCGAGTAAAAGAGGTCTATGGGTTGAGTTACCTTCATCAATTGAATCCATATCACTTAATCACACAAAATCACACTCCTATAGTTTTGATAAAAGCAAAGAGTGACCCACTCTTATACCAATTGAAAATCCTAAGTGATTCGTGATTAGATCAAGATTAAAATATTTCAATTCCCAGTTATTCAAAACACACAATCTAAATCATCAAACACTTACGAAAGTGATTTAGATTGTTATTTTCGAAATAAACAATAAATCGATACAAACGATTTTTACATGGAAAAACCACAATTGAAGAACTTTCAATTGTAATAAAAAACCACGGGCGAAACGCCACTAATCAATCCACTACTGAAGAAAGAAAGATTACAAAGATAACAAACAAATTACCCAATTCATCCAATTTGTCTTCAATCCTTCTGTAACTCTTTCACTACGCCTTCATCTCGGAATTGATTAATTTGAAGTTGAATCTATAACTTCACTTGTCGAGTCAACGACTACGTACAAAATCAAATGCCTTTGAAACTCCACGTTTGAATCTTCGGAATCCACCGAAGAAGAACACTCGTAATTATGAAGAACCAAGCTCCTTGATGTATGTATCTTAGATCATAGGTTACAAACCCTCTCAAATATATCAAGGAAAACTCACCAAAAAACTTCAAAAGAAAACCTCAAACAAAACCCTAAAACCCTTAAACAAGATCTAGGAAAAGTAACCCTAGAATCAAACCAACACGCGAATATATAGTGACTGAGATCGCGCGGTCCGCTCGAGCATGGGAATGCCCGCTCAAGCGGAGACTTCATATTGCATGTTTCATACAGGGTTCATGCTGAAGGAAAAGATCCCACGCTCGAGCGTAAAATCACATCATCCAGTATTTTTGCAAACTTAACATATGTTGTGAGAGTGCAAACCCCGCTCGAGCGGAAAGACAAAAACTGGAAATCTAGAAAATTACAAGTTGATTACAACCTTGGTTTTTTCCATGGAATTTGACAACAAAGAGTCCTAACACACTAAATAAGGGAGAAGATTAACACTTGTGCCTAAGTCAAGGAGTGCCCTATCATTAAGGTGTTCGCCAATGATACACGAGATGGTAGGTGCACTTGGATCCTTAAGCTTAGGATTTGTGTTATTGGTCAAAATGGAGCTCACCTGTTCAGTGACAAAGATCTTTTTGGTTACATGGGTCTTGGATTTACGCTTTTGCGTGCACAAGTCCTTGAGAAATTTGGCATAGGAGGGTACTTGTTGAATCACCTCCAATAGGGAAAGGTTGATTTTTCACTTGTTTAAAGAGATCCATTATTGCCTTTGTAGATGCCTTTTTCTTATTGAAAGGAGAAGGTCCATCTAAACACTGAGGATATGGTGTCTTTGGCACAACAGTTGTTGTAAGCTCACATGGAGGACTTGGAGGATTCTTTTCTCTAAGCTCATCATTTTTCTCTTTTGGATTTTGGGACTAACTACTCTATTTATATGTGGTTCCTTCAGTTCGGTTTGGATTTCTAAACCACTCCTAAGAGTCATGACAGCTTGGACTTGCTTATGTTTGAACTTTCGCATTTGTTATTTTAACTCCATATTGTCTTTTTGGATTATTAACGGGCTAATTGGGGTAGTTTTCCTCCTTCCTTTTTATTAAACCTATTAGTTATTTGCCCAATTTGGGTCTCAAGCTTTGCTATGGATTGGGAATGGGAATGGTCAAGTTGAGTAGTGGCCTTAACCCCCTGCAAGATTTGCCACACTCTTGGATTGACTTGGGACATTGAGGTGTTGACGGACATTCAGTTACACAATGGATAGGACTAAAACAGATTGAATAAGCCTTTTGATATGAAGGTTGCGCTACCTATGAAGAAATGTGTCCTGCTACTAATAGTTGGTCTATTTTTTAGACAGTTTCTCAACTTGTTGAGCAACATCAACATTATGACGAACCTTATACAAGCCTTTTCGCTTTGCACTACCAAAGATTAGTTGTTTCTCAAGAGTTTGGTTGTTTCTCATGATGAGAAGTAGAGGCATGGTGTGGGGAATTTTCACCCAGAGTTTCAAACAATTCCCAAGCTGCAGTGTCACTTTTGGTCATAAAAGTCCCTCCATGAGATGCATCAACCATTTTTCAATGTGGCTCGGTCAAAATAGAGTAGAAAATGTAAAGAAGTTGCCACTTAGGCACCTGATGATAGGGACACTAGTAAAGTAAATCCCGAAATCTTTCCCAAGTCTCATGGAATTTCTTACCATCAATTTGAGAGAAATTGGTGATGGCTCGCCTAATTTGATTCGTCTTGCCAATGGGAAAGTATTTTTCCAAAAAAAATTTCACATTTGCTCCCAAGTTGTGATGGTATTTTTGGACAATGAATTTAGCCAGTGCTTGGCCTTGTCCTTGAGTAAAAGGGAAAAAGTCTCAACCTAAGGGCATCATCAATGAAGTTTTGGAGTTTTACTATAGTGCATACCTCCAAAAATTCATTCAAGTGTTTATAGGGATCCTTATTACTAAACCCATGAAAATATGAAAGCATCTGAATGGTACTAGACTTATTCTCATAATGAGTGGTGGTGGTTATTGGGAGTTGGATGCAGGATGGTGAAGTGTGTGCAATATGCGTAAAATGTGCCTACAGTGATATGGATTGGTCTGCAACTACTTCATCCATTGCTAAAGCCAGCTTAAGTTTGCGAAGATTCCCTTAGGGTCCGCTCTAACTCAAGATCGTATGACACCAATTTAGGAAAACAAGATCGACGACCATGCACACCAAACACTCATTTACTCTTTTTTATTTTTTTCTTTTTTTATTGAAACCTGCAAGAGAAACTAAAACTTGCAAAAGAAAAACAACTAGCACAATAGATTGGGCGGTTCAAATGTCTCTAAAAAAATTGCGATAAATTAAAGTGCGATAAAATAAAAGGGGGTATGAAACCTCTCTAATTAAAAGGGGATGCAAGACCTCTCCAATTAAAAAGGGTATAGGACCTTCCAAGAAGAAAAATAAAATAAAAATAAAGAAAATAAAATTAAATAGTAGTCCTTTGTAGTAGTGCAAATATTATTTGTCTACCAGAGGTAATTCATCCACAAACATCCAGCAAAGGTAATCCACAAATTATATGTCTATAATGGGTATTGTAATGCCCCCAAATTATCAATAATAAAACATTACTTATAACATAATCAATTCTAAACCATTCATCGCTAACCAATAACATTAATCCAACACCTTCTTTCCCGTTGAACTATAATCTCAGAAGGTACAAATTTCATATTCAACTTTTAATTACATCGACATTAACATAGTTTAAGAAGTTAGAGGAGATGATACAAAAATGCATTATTGACTTACAAATATCAAGGCCATGCCTTGTTACAACAAAATGGACTCACGGACCCAAAACACATATGCTTGGAGCTTCCACAAAATACATCCATGAGCTTTTCTGCTCCAACCAACACAAAATTTCCACCTCATTCTCACTTGAGTAGTGGTACATCACCAAGTCCTGTACTGTTAGACATGAATGAGCTAGATGTCCAGTAGAAAAACATTTAATAAAGTATCTAGTTATTCAAAGGTTCATATGGTATCACCACAACCCAAAACATATTTAATTCAACTCATAATATTACTTTAAAAGAGAAAACTATAATTCACAGTTTCCACAAAACAGATAAATTCAACACCGTGGGTAAATACACCATGAAGTCCCTAAGGAGAGTCCCAACACATACATATAGATAGGTTTATATTGAAAATACTCTCACATTTGCTGGCTATTAATACGGCAAGGAATGGGCACCCAAAATCATCCGTTTTTCCACTTTTACCGACTATAATATGGCAAGACCAGTGGACACCCAAAAACATTTTCCCACATTTGTCCGGCGATAAGCTCAAGACAGGGCAATTGGGCCCCTCGACCTCCCCGCACGGCTACCAACCATACACAACATTTTCCCAAAACCGACTCTCTACCCAAACTCACATGCTATTTACCTTTCCCATAATAATCTTTCCAAAATTTCGGAGTAGTCATACATTCATTAGAATAAAAGTAATCTTTCAACATGCAAACAATTGTGACTAATATAATGTAACAAGATCCAACATTTCAAGGACATTCCAAGTTTATAATTCTCCATTCAAATACCACTTTAATATCATAAGCTAATCATCAATTTAAAGAATCAAGGATCAATTTCATTTTTATTACATTATTTCTTAAAATCCAATATTAGGGTTTTAACAAAATTTGGGACATTTGCCGCTCCAATGTATATACATAATTTATCATCAAAACCTTTCATAATCCAAGGTTAAAAGTAGAAATCTTAAGAAAATTGTAGGAAAAGTACTATTTTTGTAAGAATGCTTCCATTTTTAAACTCAAACATTCATTAACTCATTAATGTCATGGCAACACCATATAATCGTCTTCAAATCAAAGAGATTCAAGGTTAAAAGTAGTCCTACCTCAAGATTCATGACCAAAAAACTAGATTATCAACGAACTCTTTGTGAAATCCTAATCCAATCAGTAGAAAGCTTGATCCTTACCTAAACTCCAACTTTTGCAAGCAATGGGTCTGTGAATCTAAGTAGAAATGAAAGATTTCTAGAGAGAGGTAGCTAGGGTTTTTGGAGCTAGAGAGAGAGAGAGAAAAGAAAAAGTGAAAAAAATGATATAAAAGTCATTTTTTCAGTGGTTGATATCGCGCACACTGCTTGAGCGGTCTTTTCGATGAATGAACCCTCTTAGTATCTCTGTCTGCAAAATTAGATATTGGGGACTCCCTCTTCTTCACTCAAGCGACCATTTGATTGCTTGAGCGGTCCCTTGACTTGCAAAGGGAACTACTAGGAGCACCTCATTTATGCTCGAGCGGTCTTTTCACCGCTCAAGCGATCACCTAGGACGAACTGTCACAAGAATTTCGTTTCTGTGTCACTGTATCAAGTTTTTTTTTTTCTGTTAAAAATTAAATAATTCTATTTTTAGTCCCCGATAATGGCGTCAAAAATTGATATTACTGTTTATGCACCAAAATATTTTATTTAAAAATCAGGTAATAACTACAACTTTACAGAATAGCGGTCAAGATTAGGTGTCGATACACAAGGACTAAAGATAAGAAATAAATTTAATTTAGAAATTTAGGATTTTAATGAAGTTGTTGTGGATTTTTGGAGTGAAAATTAAACTATTAATTAAGTGAAATGAGATGAGAAAAATATCTTGGGATTTTGAATCCACCACTGACCACGTAATTGGGAGTTGGTGTATTAGTTTATAGAAAATCTTTAATTTGCATATTATGATGTGTCTTGGCCCAGATACTTTGTGAAAATAATTTTTGCATAATAAAATCTGAAAGCACAAACCATCTTGGCTTAGCACGGACCGTCTTCCTAAATTACATTAAACTATTTTGAAGCATGACTCGCCATACATAGCATGACTCGTTTAACAATTTTACTGCACAAACACTAAAAACCATTTGCATAATGAATATTACATAAAAATTTTATTGTATAAACAAATTTTCTGACGTTATATGAAGTATCTAAATTAAAACGAAACTACAGAATTAAATACAACTCACACCAATTACTTAATAAAAGTTTCATCTTAAACTCAAGACAAAGAAATTAGTTCCACATACTCATCAAAGTACCACTTTAAAAAATATACTTTTTAAACTCTCCCACTCTTCCTTTCTTTCTTTCTCTCTTTCCTTTCTTTTATTTCTTTTTTTAGCTTTATATATATATATATATATATAAATATAGATTGGCAGGTAAGGTGGAAAATTTGACTCCCCCATTAATTGCTTTTGTTTTTTTATTTACTTTTTATTACTACAATAATTTATATAATATAATATATACATATGAATTGCCTGTGGGATTTCATCACCGAAAGGTTTTACTTATTTATTTATTTTATTATAGTTATTATTTATATAATATATTAAAATAATATGATATAATATAAATTATATTAAAATAAATATATATAACAATTTATATACAAAACATTTAAAATGTATGAAAAATATAATATTATATAAAATTATAAAATAATATATATAAATGAACTAATAAAGTATATGTTAGTGAGCCAAATATGTAACATTTGGATTCCAATAAGGCATTGTACGGGGGGCAAATATTCGGTAATGCCCGTGCTCCTTTCGTCCAAGTTCCTCGTCTATCCGATCGACCTGCGAACACAACGGCGGTGTGTGGCCGGAAAACCCCTCCAACGGTCAAGTTAGCACACGCTCAGGGATGGAGAGAGAGAGGAGAGAGTTGAGTGCTTTTGTTTATCTCACCAAATGATGTTCCATCCCCAGCATGGGGGCGTAGTCATGCTTATATACTTTCTGCGCTTAACTCTGCACCGATTAGTCTCTTGATACATGGTGCTGCTCTCCCATCTGTCAGTACAAATCCAGCAATCGCCACCTAACCCAAACGTCAGGCTACATTAGCGGGAACTCGTCAGCCCAGCGGAATCACCTTGGCCTTCCACGACCGTGCTGCGTAACGTGCCCAAGTGCTCCACTCGCCGAGCTCCATAACAGCCGAGCTCGATAGCACTCCGACAGGACCGAGTTCCAGACAGGTTACACTGGCATTCAGAAGACTTTTCCCACCGAGCTAATCGTGCTCCCACAAAACCCAGTAGCAGATGCTTATCTCAGCTAAGTAGACCTCGGGGACAGGCCTCGGCCGAGCAAGTCGAAATCCGGGGAAGCTCGGTCCAAACATGGGACCTGGACCTCAGATTTGGGCCTGGACCGAACAAGATCATCTCAAAGGAAGCCCCAGTTAGCTCGGCCTAAACAGGGGCGAGCCTCGACCGAGCAAATCCCACTCTGATCAGGCCCAAGTTAGCTCGGCCAAAACATGCTCAGCCCTACACTGTTTGGTTCCTTTCATGGCCCAAAGCCAGATTATAAATCTCCCTCTCAATTGCCCCTTAATTCCGTCCGCGCAAGCGTGACTGGGATTACATGATCCGACCGGGGTAGACTCACCCTCAGTTCTTAGTTCGCAAGACATTAACCGCGCTAATTCCCATGCTCAGTTTCTTGGCTTGCTTGGTTGACGCCTCGACTTGCCATTCTGTCTCTTTAGTACTGACGCTGCCGCCATTATGAACACGCGTCGTCCATTTATTAGCCTCGAGCAGCCAACCCAGACGTCCCTTCACATTCAAAATTTTGGCAGTTCTTTTTGCCTATAAACATGCCATATCTCCCTTTCATTCCCTCCTTACTGCTTCTCCTCTGCTCCAGACGAACCAAAGCTGTTGTGCCAACCCCACTACTCAAACATTGTTCTTGCCTTGGAGTCAAGCTCGAGGAATCAGCTTTTGCCTCTATACTGGTAAGCTCCTCGGAACTCCTCATTGCTTTTTCATTTGGTATTTCACATTCTAGGGCATGAAATCCATAGATTTTAGGATTTAACCCACCAAAAACCTCTTCTGCCCTGCTCACTTTGCTATTCTTGAACTCCAGTGATGAATACACGAAGATTTGGAGCGGACCGAGCTCCAGGCCTTCTTTTGATCCTAAAAAACACCTAAAACGAGCAAATTGCGAGTTTGCGAAAACTCCTGTAGGAACCGAGGTAGGCGGAGGGCTTGACCGCTCGACCGGGCTAACATCTGGTTCGCTCGAGCGGGCGAGCTTCTGGATTTTACCTTCGCGACCGAGGTGGCCTGGCACTCCATCTGACCGAGCTAAAGTCAAGCTCATTTTGCGCGACCGCGCTCCTACTTACACTTACCCTCATTTTCCTGCAGAGTCCAAGGGGACCACGCACCAACACTGAGGCTCTCAAAGACCAAGTAGCCATCAATCAAGAGTTTGTGCCAAACCAACATAGCCGTGCTAAAACTAGCCGGCTACACATGGGGCGCTACTGTTTCCTGGTCGACACACCGGTCGCTGTAGCCGCGTTCCTGGAAGAATACGGTATCCCAGACGATGTTCATCTAGAGCTCGATGCCGAGGACATGACCCCTTGGGGTAGATTAGACCAATGCCCCTTCACCGTGCTTTCCATTATAGAAGGTGGCCTCCGCTTCCCGGTTAACCCCCTAATGTGCGAGTTCGTGCGACACATCGGGCTAGCACCAACCCAAGTCTCAACTAACACTTACCGCATAATAAATAGAATTGTTGAGCTAAATAACCGGCCAGGAACCAGCCTTGGATTAGCCGAGATACTTCACCAGTATTCCCTAGGGCATACCGGCGATCTATTATTTAAAAATTAGACCGGGCAAGAAGAAGATAGTAACCGGCACCCCGGATAAAGACATGCACGACGATGACTTTTTCTGGGTGTCCAGTAACTATGAAACAGCCGACGTGTCGGGTTGGTATATCAACAAGAACTTCGGTTCAACATGTAAGCCATGCTAACGGCTCGGTCACACTACTTTCCTACACTATTTGTACTCAATATCTTTTCTTCTTTTCTTTTTTACAGCAATCGAAGCTTTGCAAGCCAACTACCACCATCCCAACAAAGCAGCCATCAAAACCGTGTTGCGGTACCGTAACCGAGATTGCCACGAACTTCTCGGCTACGTACCGACCTATAGACACTTTGCTCCCCGCCGGAGTAGAGTAACAGACTTCCTTCGAGCATCGCCGCCACCTCTTGACCCCACACTTCCAGACGGGCCCCTTATCCAGTTAACCGAGGCAGAGGTGATGGCCAAAAGAAGCTGCATCAAGAATCTAATCACCGCTACATCCACCGAGCTACCAAGCATCCCCTCCCGCGCAGCCACTGCCGGTCAATCAAGCGGGACCGTGGTCGCATTGGCGTCACCTACCGCGGTGCAGGCAAGCAAAGAAAGCCACCGAGCTAGGAAAAGGCCTCGCAACACTGAACCCTCAGCCAAGCTCTTTGCAGAGTTGAACACCGAGCAACCGGCAGTCACAACTGATCCAACACCACTATGGAAGCCACAACTGAAGCACCGGGGAAAAGAGATCCCGATCAGCGCATCGATCAAAGGGAACAAGGAGCATCTACTCGCCTTTGACCTAACCAAAGCGTTGCTTCTGCCAAGCGACGTGACCGGCAGCGACCACGTGCACCCGGCTCGTGAAGTCCTCGGTCAAGTCTATGACCCGGGTAAGAATCTCGAACTTTTTATTCAAATTTTTCCAAGTGTTTGCTCGGTTTCCTTTCTTTAATCAAACTTTTTTCTTTGCAGGCCATCCAGAAACAACATCTGGTCATGGAGCGGATTCATAGACTCCGGCAGAAGGCAACCGACGCTGCCAACTAGGTTGAGCACCTTCAAACCGAGCTGGGGCGATCAAAAGCTTCTTTGGAGATCGCAAACTCCGACAACTCCAAGTTGCTCGGCCAGCTTGGAGCCACCGAGCAAGAGAGAGATACTCTCCGAGCCGAGCTAGAGGCGTTGAAACAATCAAGGAAGGATGAGTTGGATGAGGCAAACAACGAAGGTTTCACGGAGGCCGAGGAAAACTACACGAAGCAAGTCCATGCCACCCATGACATTTTCTTCAAAGTTGGCTGAAAGGCTGCTTGCGAACAGCTTGGCCAAGGATCTGGAACTAACGCGTTTGCCTCTCCCCCAGCTGCCTTCCTGCCGACATACATGGTGCTATACGCCAACGACGTCTTCAGCGCATTGCAAGCTGAGGCCGAGGAAGACGGCGGGGAAGAAGCCGAGGAAAATGCCGAGGGAGATAACCACCCAAAGCAGACCAGGCAGGTGGAGACCGGGGTCCAGAAAAAAACAACCACAGTCGACCTGGAGGCTACTGCTACCGGGGATTAATTTGCTGACCTGTCCCCCTTAGTTTAGTTTTCTGTCTTTTTCTTCTTCATTTTTAAGAATGTAACCGGGCTGCCAGCCCCACTGTATGTAACTCTATTCCTCATCAATGAAAAGTTCTGATTTCGTTAAGTGTTTGCACCGTGTTTAAACTAAACAACTTCAGCCGAGATAAAGCACCTTGGCTTAACAAATCATCAACTCGTCCTTGAGTAAATTATCAACTCATATAGCCGAGATAAACCATTTCGGTTGAAACCACAGTTGAGTAAAACATCAACTCATTTAACTAGAGCAAAATCATCTCGGTTTAGACCATAGAGTTAAGCAAAACATCAACCCATTCAACCGGAGTAAAACATCTCGGTTTAAGCCACGGAGTTGAGAAAATCAACTCACTCAACTGGAGTAAAACATCTCTGTTTAAGCAGAGTAAATCATCAACTCGTTCAACCAGAATAGAACATCTCGGTTGAAATCACAGTTGAGCAAATCATCAACTCTTTCAACCGGAGTGAAACATCTCGGTTGAAATCACGGAGTTGAGTAAATCATCAACTCATATAGCCGAGATAAACCATCTCGGTTGAAACCACAGTTGAGTAAAACATCAACTCATTTAACCAGAGCAAAATCATCTCGGTTTAGACCATAGAGTTGAGTAAAACATCAACCTATTCAACCAGAGTAAAACATCTCGGTTTAAACCACGGAGTTGAGTAAATCATCAACTCATTCAACCGAAATAAAACATCTCGGTTTAAATCACAGAGTTGCGTAAATCATCAACTCATTCAACCGAAGTGAAACATCTCGGTTGAAATCACGGAGTTGAGTAAATCATCAACTCATATAGCCGAGATAAACCATCTTGGTTGAAACCACAGTTGAGTAAAACATCAACTCATTTAACCAGAGCAAAATCATCTCGGTTGAGACCATAGAGTTGAGCAAAACATCAACCCATTCAACCGGAGTAAAACATCTCGGTTTAAACCACGGAGTTGAGTAAATCATCAACTCATTCAATCGGAATAAAACATCTCTATTTAAATCACGGAGTTGAGTAAATCATCAACTCATTCAACCGGAATAAAACATCTCGGTTTAAATCTTAAAGTAAGCATCGAAAACAACAACAGAATGCTGGTAGAGATAAGTCACTTCTATTGTATTTGACAAAAAGCGTGTTACATTCAAAAGTATAGGGAGAGCAAGTCTTTCCACAAAAAATTACATAAGAATGTAAAATGCTAAAAATAGTACAGTTTGAGGTTGGCCGCATTCCATGGCCGGGGTATGCCTTTTCCTTGCAAATCTTCCAAGTGGTATGCCTCCTTGCCTACCAGACCGGTTATCTTGTAAGGCCCTTCCCAATTTTCCCCTAGCTTGCCTTCCCCCGGCACTAGTGTGTTACCCATCACCTTTCTTAAAACCCATTCCCCAATTTTGAACGGTCTGGGGTGCACCATTTTGTTGTATTTTTTAGAGAGCTCTTGTTGGTATGCGGCCACATGGATTAGAGACTTAGCTCGGCGCTCTTCCACTAGGTCCAATTCCAGGGCGATGGCTTCAGAGTTAAGCTCGGGCTCAAAACTTTCACTGCGGAGGGTGGGTATACCAACTTCCAATGGGATGACCGCCTCCATACCATATGCTAAGGCAAAAGGAGTTTCCCCGATAGATCGTCTCGGGGTCGTTCAGTATGCCTAAAGGACACTTGGGAGTTCCTCCGCCCATTTTCCTTTGGCTTTCTCAAGTCTTTTCTTCAACCCATCAAGAATGGTCTTGTTTGATGCTTCGGCTTGGCCGTCGGACTGCGGGTAAGCCGGGGTGGAGTTGTAGAATTCGGTCTTCAATTCTTCACAAAATCCTCTGAATAGCCCGTCAAATTGTGTGCCATTGTCAGAAATCAGATTCTTGGGGACGCCAAACCGCATTACCACATTCTGCCAGACAAACTGTTTGACGTCTTTCTCCTTGATAGTTACTAAGGGCTCAACTTCAACCCATTTGGTGAAGTAGTCCGTAGCCGCGATGAAGAACTTCCGGTTGCCTGGTGCTGTTGGGAGTGGTCCCACTATGTCCAACCCCCACATCGCAAAAGGCCAAGGGCTTGTGAAGGGAAGAAGTTCTCTGGCCGGCTGGTGAATTTGGTGGGAGAACTTCTGGCACTTCTCACATTTGCAAACATATTTTTGTGCGTCCGCTTGTATACACGGCCACCAATATCCTTGCGAGATAGTACGGTAGGCTAAAGATCTTCCCCCGATGTGGTTGCCGCATATGCCTTCATGAATCTCATACAGGAAGGCTTCCACGCTGTTTGGGTGTACATACTTGAGGTATGGACCGGTGAAAGACTTCTTGTATAAAGCGCCAGATGGAGAGAGCCAAAACCGCTTTGACTTCACCTGGACTTTATGCGCTTCCTTTTATCGGCCGGAAGGGTCCGCTCTTTTAGGAAGAGGATAATAAGGTCCATCCAAGAAGGGCCAAGCTCGGTGCAGAGTACTTCTGTCTGCTCAAGTTCCTTAATACTAGGCCTCGGAAGAAACTCAATCAGGAGAGGACTGGGAGATATCCTGTCGACCATGGAAGCCAGACCGGCTAACTCATCTACACGGCCATTGTCTTCCAGTCCAATTCGTTGGACCCTTATCGCCTGGAATCCCTTGATGTGGTCTCTTACCAGAGCTTGGTTCTTTGCCATTCTGTCATCTTTAGCTTCGTAGACCCCAGACACTTGGTTGACAACAAGTTGGGAATCGTTGTAAGCCATCAACTCGGATGCGCGCAATTGGAGCGCACTCTTAAGTCCAGCTACCAGCGCCTCGTACTCAACCTCATTGCTTGACGCAGGGAATTCGAGTGTGATAGAGCGTTCGATGGTCAAACCATCTGGGGAAATCAAAATTATGCCCAGCCCGACACCGTGACGATTTGAGGCTCCATCTACAAAAAAATTTCCACATCTCACTAACAAAGAGCTTCCAACACCCTGAGGGGTCCTGGGAGGCTTGAAGGTTGATGGGATCATGGTTGCTCGGCTGTTCGATTTCTGGTTTGCTGCTGTTTGGTTCTATTTCATCCCCGCTCGGTGACGCGGCATCGAACTCAACAGGTTGGACTGTTACGCTTAAGTCCGACGTCGCATCGCTGAGCTGTAGTACTATTCCGGCTGAAGGTTCTACGGCAGGGCGCGCAAGTTCCACGTCGCCAACATCGCCCTGCTGTGCAATTTCTGGCGAGCCTGCATTCACTTCTTCGGCTGCCATGGCAAGATCCACCGGGCATACTGGATGAATTCCAGGTGAGAATTCAGCATTGACATCGGCCAATGTCTGTGCTTTTATGGCAGCTTGGGGTTGGAACTTGATGTCGAATTGTCCCAATTCGACCGCCCACTTGAGGATTCGATCGGAGAAATCCGCCTGCTCGAACAAGGCTTTGAGTGGAAACTAGGTCAAGACGATGATTGTGTGAGCATGAAAATAGTGCACCAATTTCCTGGAGGCCATCATCAATGCCAAAGCAAGCTTTTCCAGCGGCAAGTATCTCGACTCTGCCGGTAGCAAGGTTTTGCTCACGTAGAAGATGGAGAAATGCTGGATTCCTTCTGACCGGAGAAGCACTGCGCTAACTGCATGCTGAGAAATGGCCAGATAAATGTAGAGTTCTTTACTGGGCTTTGGTGTCGCCAATAATAGAGTAGAAGACAGATACAACTTTAGCTCGGCCAAAGCCCTGTCACATTCCTCATCCCAAGAAAGCTTGGATTTCAGTGCTCGAAAGAAAGGACAGCAACGATCTAGTGACCGACTTATGAATGGATTAAGCGTGGCGGCCATTCTGGCCAGATGCTAGATGTCCTTTGCCGAGTTGGGCTGCTTTAAATCTTGTATGGCTCTAATTTGTGTGGGGTCTGCCTCAATGCCTCGGTTTGTGACTAGGAAGCCTAGGAATTTCTCGGATCCCACGCTGAAGGCACATTTGGACGCATTCAGGCGTAGCTTGTGCTGTTTAAGAATGGCGAACATCTCGGCTAGGTCAGACAAGTGGTCTTCCTGATTCCTGCTTTTGACCACCATGTCATCAATGTAAGCCTCCATCATCCGGCCTGGCAGAGGGGCGAACATTTTGGTCACCATCCTTTGGAAAATGCCCCGGCGTTCTTCAAACCAAAATGCATGACTCGATAGCAGAAGAGTCCCCTTGGAGTGGTGAAAGTGGTTATCTCACGGTCGGGGACATGCATGGCAATTTGATGATAACCGTGGTAGGCATCCAAGAAACTGAGTCTTTCATGTCCGGCCGTTAAATCCACCAGCTAGTCTATTCTGGGCAGAGGAAAGCTGTCTTTAGGGCAAGTTCGGTTGACGGTCTTGTAGTGAACGCAAACTCGCCACTTCCCATTCTTCTTGGGTACTACGACCGTGTTTGAAATCCACCGAGGGTAGTGCACTTCCTGAATAGCCCGTGCTTCAAGCAAATTCCTTACCTCCTCCGCGACTACCTCGGCATGATGAAGAGCCAATCTCCTTGTTCTCTGAATGACTGGTCGTGCATCAGGGAAAACATTGAGTTGGTGGCAAATAAAACTTCGATCGATGCCAGGCATGTCGTAGGGTGACCATGCGAAGACTTCGATATTTGCCATCAAGAATTCTACCATCTCGGTCCTTTCTTGAGCAATCAGGCTTGATCTGAGCAAAAAGAACTTGTTTAGACTTTCTGTGTCGATCCGTACTTCTACCAATTCTTCAATAGCTTTGTCCTCGGCCCTGGTGCCCACGTCATCAAGGACACTTTGGTCTTCTGGGCCTTCAATCATTTGCACGAAGCCTTTTGCAGCTTGGCTCCCATTCACTGCCACGAAACATTGCTTCGACATGACTTGATCACCCCAAATTTTCTCAATTTCCCTCATAGCTAAGGGAAATCTCATAACCTGGTGGTAGGTCGACGC
>NW_021025366.1:60027-70738 GCF_004153795.1 Camellia sinensis | reverse complement strand
AGGCCAAGTTTGGGTACTTCCAAAAAAGTTAAAAAGTCAAAAAGTTACTCAAAAAGTTAAAAAGTTAACATTATTCACCAAAAGTCAACAATTACGGCTGCACAACTCTCAATTCAAATTCTTCCCTACAAATCAATTTTTACAATTTTTTATTACACATTTATCCATAAAAATTCAAAAAGTTAACTCAAACATCCATATTTTCTTTCTCAATTTTTTAGTTCAAAAAGACAAAAAATATACTTATTTAGAACACCCCAAACAACCCCTTAGGAATACCACATATACATTAACAGGTTCACTGGTTCAATATTCTAAACCTTAAAAGTGATATGATCTGGGTTTATTAGTACATTTTATACAATCGGCTACTGCCAAAAAAGTACACTTATTTCATCTTTTTATCTTTTTTGGGTCGCATCAATCAACATCTCCTCTCTACTTTTTTTACACATAATATAAAAAAAGTCAAAAAGTGCACTTATTTAGTCTTCCCAAACTAAGCCTTAATAAACCCATAAAGTGAACCAAATGAAAGAGTTCAGAGTTTTTGTTGCTCAATGGTTCAATGGTTCACATGTTGAATCGATGTACGCATACGAGTTTTTGTTGTTGGGTGTATGTAGGCACCATTACTAGAAACTGAACCAGTTTGGTGATGTGCATTATGATTTGGGTTTTATTGTTATTTTGATAATATTTGGTTTTTAGTATTGAATTTTTTGTTTTTCATTGCTGTTTAATGTAATAAAGAGTATCCTACTAGAAATCTAACTATGACAAAGAGTATCCTACAAGAAACCTAACTATGGCTAGTCCCAAATATATCTAAGAAATCAATACCTAATATATCTAAAAACACCACATAGGCATTAACACATACTATGCCCTTTGTTACCAAAATCTTATGATTTGCGATTCAATTCACAAATTTTGCAAAATCAATACAAATGTATGGGTGAATTTATTTTGGAAGTGAATCTCTAGTGAATCACACAATTCACAATCGATTCACGGTTTGATTCACTTTTTATGTTTCACGATTTGATTCACTTTTTACGATTCATGCAATTCTTAAAACTATCATGTCCAACATGTTTCGATTCTCTTTTTTTTTTTTCTTTTCTTCTCTTTTTCTAGTTAAAATTACATAATACAACTTCTTAATAGTGTTTAGTAGGAAAATAACCAATATATACACGATTTGTTGTTATTTTGGAGATTATGGAGTTTTTAATAGGATCCAATCAAATTCAGTCAGACCCAACATATCTTTAACATTTTCTTCTCATTTAAAAAATAATAATAATAAAAAAAAAAATCTCAATGTATGTTCTATGTTTAAGGTTAAAGCAACTTGCAATATGAATTATCTATTGCTATTTTATTGAAATAAATATACTTTAATATTGCATGGGTAAGGTCAGTTAAACCTAATGGTTCTAAAGTTTTTTTTTTTTTTTTTTCTTTTTTGAACAATAAGTATATATGCCTTTTAAAATGCTTAGGTTTTAAAATAACATATTTCAATTAATTATTTCTTATTATTAGGTCATTTTTACTTGTAAAGATATGTATGTTTATGAAATATCAACATCATTGTTAAGTTATTGTTATTCAAAAATTGAGTGTTTGTCTTTGTTTACTTTCTTTATTAAGAATGGTTGACAAGCAATATCAAAAAAAAAAAGGAAAAGGTAAGATGGTGAGCTTACGTGAGAACTGTGTTAATCTATTAGATCACATGATCATCATTCAAGACAGCACTTTCATTGATTTAAGCTTAAATATTTTATATTTATAAGATATATTTAACATCTAAGTGTGTAGATATATTTTTTTAATTAAAAAAAAGTGACTGAATCTTTATGATTCATGATTCGATTTGATTCGTGATTTGGTACGCCTCTGTAAAGGCTTTCTCAATTGTATCATCTAACAAATCTCAATAATATATAATTTTTTTCTTTCTCTCAGGGAAACTCCAACAGGCTATGTATATTGGACCTGTTAGATGTTTTATGTGGCCATGCCCAATTTTAGTTTCTCTTAACAGGTTATGTACATGGGTTGTCTATTTTATCCCACCCTTCTTTGCTAGCTAGATTTACAAGCCAATTAACACTAGCTAAACATAAAATAATATTCTCTCTCCAGTTTCTTTCTCTAATCAATACTCACTTCTCTCCCATCACTTCTCCATGGTTGTAACTAAATAAAAAAGATTATTTTATTTGAATAGATTGGCTAAAATTGAGTGTTGTTGGGGTAACATAAGAAAATATCTCTCTTTCGTAGATAAAGAATTTTTTAATATATTTTCACCGCGTAAAAAGGATAGTAGTGCAGGAGATGCCCTTATCAAATTATGAGATCCATGGTGACTCTACAGGCCTGGAGAGCACCCTTCGGCCCATAATGGATTGAAAAGAAGCCCAACCTAAGAAATGATATTTATTCAAATAAAGGAAAAGTAGCTAACATTATTGTTATAGAAGATTGACTCCTTAAAATAAGAAAACTCACCTTTACACTCCAATTAATTGAGGTAAAAATAAGGAACTTTGTTCGAGATGATTTTAGTCGTATTACCCAAATCTCAGAAATACTATGAGGGCATGTTTGATTGAGTGGATTAGAGCATAGGATTGGGATTATTAATCCGTAGACCCAATTATCCTATGTTTGTTTTAATATTTTAGAAATACTATAAGGTCATGTTTGATTCACAAGATTAATAGTGAATTATTAATAATCATATTAAATTAGTGTGGTATTCACTATCCAATTGGATTAATAATTCCACCCCTACCCCATTACTAATAATCCTACAAATTTGTTGGATTAATTATCCGTTGGATTAATAATCCTAAACCAAAATCTTAAAACAAACATAGGATAATTGGGCCCACGGATTAATAATCTCAATCCCATGCTCTAATCCACCCAATCAAACATGCCCTTAATTTATCACCTCTAATAATATGTCTGATAAGTATTAAAATTATGAGAGGAGGAGTGTAATGACCCTCACGCTATCCTCACCGTACTTATATGCATTCATGAGATTTTGTCTTGTAAACTTGCATTTCGAGTCTTGTCCTTGCTCGTTTAAGTGTTACAACACGTTTTGAACCTTGCTTGGTGTGAGTTTAGCCGAGGTCGTCTTTACTCTAGAACCTCCTTGGAACCACTTTGTTTGATCTCTAACTTCGCCCTGACATACTGGCCGAGATGTCATTATCTAGGCCGAGGTGTTCATCACCAAGGCTGAGCTGTGAATTATCTGGGCCAAGATGTCACCTTTACACCCAAGTGATCCTATCTCGGAGTGGTATGACCTAGACCGAGGTGTGGCCCATCTAGGCCAAGGTGTGGCACAGCTTAGTCAAGTGTTGTCCTTCCTAGCCGAGGTCATTGCTCTCTGCTTGCCGATGTCTTGCTCTTAGCCGAGATCATTACTCGCCAGAGTGCCCATGCCGTCTTGCTTGTTGAACACACTTTGTCATAGTTTTGTCTTGTCACTCAGCCACCTTTCTGTGTAGCACCAACCAGCCGCTGCCACGTGCCTCTGTAGAGGGTTAAGTCAGCCAGCAGACTTAGAAATGTATCATTTGCTATACATCTTTGTTGGTGAAGAGAGAGAAGCTCTAGAAGAAGTTTAGAGTGAGAGAGTGAGTTCGAGCTTGATTCCTAGAGATCAAACCATTAGATTCGCGTATTGAGGTTAGATTCTTGATCTACTCTTGTCATTCTTATCGATCATCTAGCTGCATTGCATGATCAAACCCGTTTTGCAAGACATGCATCGATTTAAAGTTGGTTTCGAAAAGAGGAAAATGGTGTCCATGTGTCCTTGAAAGAAAAGCCTTGTTTGATCTGAAACCTTGCATTAAGCCTCATGTTTTTGTGTTTGTCCTCATTAGATCCTGGAGAGTTGGTACCCAGGTCCATGTTTTTGAACTCATAGCATGAAATCTCAGATTTAGTAATAGCAAATCACGATCTTTGCATTCATCTCCCTCATCTGCATATTCTTCATGTTCTTCAAGAAAGGGGAAACCCAGACTTTTCCGACTTCACTCCTTGAATGTGACCATCAGGGCCACACCTCGGCCAGAGGATGTAGAACCTCGGCTTAGACCTGGTAGTCGCCCAGCCTGTTTTCCGAAATAAAGAATTGTGTTTGTCTTGATTTGACTTAGCCTCAGGGAATACCGAAATCATATGCATGCATGTGTAACTTGCTTGAAAGTGCATCCAATAGACTTTGCCATGTGTTTGTAGGGCTTGGACTTGCCTTGACCCCGACGTTTGAAGAACTATGTGAGTGGTATTTTTAATAAAGCTATGTTATAATGCTTTGATAAAGTCTTGTTTTGCTTCGCTTTGGAAAGTATTTGTAAGCATGAATGGTTATTCCTAATTGGAAATGTACATATATCTTGTTTTGATGACATTCTTGGAAAGTCTGTACGTGCTAAGGGACTATAAGCACTTGTAGCACAAAGTTTGAAAGTCCGTACGTGCTAAGGGACTATAAGCACTTGTAGCACAAAGTTTGGAAGTTCGTACGTGCTAGGGGACTCTAAGCATTAGTAGCACAAGTCCTTAGTATCCGGGGACTATAATGCAACGACACCATTGAATTGTGATATCTCTCTTGTCTTGCCTTGTCTTGCCTTGCTTGCCACTGACGGTTTACCGAGTGGGTTTTTGTTTGCCGAGATGTCATCACTTGCATTATAAAGATGTTAGTAAGCATCCTTTGAAACTTGACAGACTTGCCAGATGGACTTGGTTCATCCTTTGACTTGCACTAATTATATTATGTATTGTTTAGCAAAGATCTTGAATGCCAGTCATGCAAACCCCTTTATTTCTTATACCATTCACTGAGTATCCAAGCTCACCCTCTCTATACATATGTAGGTGATGAGCAGGAAGGCGGTGACACCTAGGTGCGACTCGCAAGCTTGTTTGGGTTTTGTTATGTCGGCTTAACTTGTATTCATGTCGGCAGTCTTGAAAATCATGCTTCTCGGCTTATAAAGCTTGCTATGTACTCATGTCGGTTGGAGAAGCCTTTTGATCAAGATGTAAAATGTATTTTGTACTTTATTGTATTTTTGTATCCAAGTTGTAATATTATATAAAGTTGTATGCCATTCCATGTAACTTACGCACTGCTCTTATGGACCACTTGTATTTTTAGATTATTGCTTCCGCACTTGTGAGCCCCATATATAATTATACTCTGTTTGTGTGTGAATTTCGAAAGTTGGCCTTCGGTAATCTCAGATTACTGGCCATCACGGCACTAAACTACTAGGGGCGGTTTGGGGTCGTAACAAATTGGTATCAGGGCACGCGTTCCTTATAGTATGATATTCACACGCTGTGAGTCCTAAAGAGCATAGGATGCCCCTTAGAAGGATGTTAGGATTGCATCATGTTGCTTGCTACTTGACAAGGTGTACATCATTTAGGCATAACCATTTGTTACTTGCATACATGGTTCTTGGTTCAGTTTGTTTTAAGGTTGTATTTTGCCTACTCATAGCATCATGAGGAGAGGTAGACCATCAGTTGGCCGAGATCAATCAGAGGATAGATTGGACAGATTGGAAAGACTGGTTGAAGGTTTAACCCATGAATTGAGACAGATGAGGCAACAGAATGCAAGCACTACATCTACCCCGGCCGAACAGACGGATGGCCGACATGCAGCTCCACCTCTTCCAGTGCCCCAAGTGCCTCTACAGCCAGCCTTGTATGGGGAGGGGACGATGACTTTAATCAAAGAGTTCAAGAAGATGAACCCACCAAGATTCGCAGGGGGCATAGAACCGATGAAGGTCGAGGCGTGGGTTTTAGAAATGGAAAAGTTGTTCGAAATCTTTCCTAGCACCGACGCTCAGAAGGTGACATTAGCAGCATTCACATTAGACGATGACGCTCGAAGGTGGTGGATGATGATCCGGGAGGCTAATCCTGGTTTAACTTGGGCCAGGTTTTTAGAACTGTTATACAACAAGCATTTTTCGCTTAGCGTTCGAGATCACAAGACCACAGAGTTCCAGACTCTGACACAAGGCAACAGAATAGTGGCAGAGTACGACCGTGCCTTCACCGAATTGGCGAGATATGCACCTCATATGGTCAGTGATGAGTATAGGAAAGCTAGGAAGTTTGAAAGTGGACTACGCGGACCAATTCAGGATCGGGTCAACATGCTCAACATGCCGACTTACGCCGAGGTGTTAGACAAGGCCATCTTGGCGGAAGCCAACTTAAACCGATATCAAAGTTCAGGAGAGAGTCAGAGGAAGAGACAGAACTATGAAGGTCGTCGGATGCCGTTTAATGCCAAGAAGAAAGCGAATGTGGGCGGTTCCAGCAACTCAAATCAGGATGGAAATACTAAGTCGACGTGTGCGAGTTGTGGGAAGCCGCATCTCGGGGTTTGTCACTGGGCGACAGGAGCTTGCTTTGAATGTGGCGAGATGGGCCACCGCGTGAAGGACTGACCAAAGGCAAGAGCTGGTGAAGGTAAGAAAAATGGGAGCACCTCGGGCTCTGCACAAGGAAGCAACGTCGGAAGGACACAGATGAGACAGGGCAGATTTTTTGCTCTAGGGCCAGGAGACACCCAGAATACTAGAACGGTAGTGTCAGGTACACTCTCAATTTGCTCTCAAGTTGCATACGTCTTGATTGATTCAGGCTCTACACATTCTTTTGTATCTGTTAAATTTGCCGGGAAGTTGAACAGACCGTTAGAACCCCTTGATTATGTACTATCTGTATCTACTCCATCTGGGGGAACTATAATTATTGCATCCATATATAGGGCGTGTGTTGTGGTGATTGAGGATGTAGAATTATTAGCTGATTTGATGCCATTAAGCATGACTCACTTCGATGTCATATTGGGGATGGATTAGTTAGTAGCGCATCATGCATCCATTAATTGTGTTACTAAGAGCGTTACATTGAAGACCCCAGACAACACCGAGGTCTTTTTCCAGGGTAAAGGAGTAGTACCCCCACCCTACTTGATCTCATCCATGAAAGCCTATAAGTTGATCCGAAAAGGGTGTCAGGGTTATTTGTGCAATATACTAAGTGATTTGAATGGAGGTGTCGAGTTAGCCGACATACCAGTTGTTAAGGAATTTCCCGACGTCTTTCCAAATGAGCTGCCTGGCCACTTAGTCAATAGAGAAACAGAGTTTTTGTCGGGAACGCAACCTATCTCCAAAACACCCTATAGGATGGCCCCAGCTGAACTTAGAGAACTGAAACTACAGTTACAAGAATTGTTGGATAAGGGATTCGTCAGGCCGAGCACTTCACCTTGGGGAGCACCCGTTTTATTTGTTAAGAAAAAGGATGGCACGCTTCGCCTTTGCATTGATTACAGAGAACTTAATAAGGTAACCATCAAGAACAAGTACCCATTGCCTAGGATTGACGACTTGCTTGATCAGTTACAAGGGGCACGAGTCTTCTCCAAGATTGACCTTAGGTCGGGCTACCACCAGCTGAAGGTTAAAGCCGATGACATTGAGAAGGCTACTTTTCGGACAAGGTATGGCCACTACGAATTTTTGGTAATGCCCTTCGGAGTGACCAATGCTCCTGCAGCGTTCATGGACTTGATGAACAGAGTTTTTAAGCCGTATCTAGATGAGTTTGTGGTTGTTTTTATTGACGATATACTGATCTATTCCAAGAGTGCGGTTGAGCACGAGAATCATCTAAGGCTTGCCCTGCAAATCTTAAGAGACAAGAAGCTGTACGCCAAGTTGAGCAAGTGCGAGTTCTGGCTTTCCAGCATCTCATTTTTAGGGCATGTGATTAATGAAGAGGGCATATCAGTTGATCCGAGCAAGATTGAGGCCATTGTGAATTGGCCGACGCCGACCAACATGTCTGAGGTTCGTAGTTTTCTGGGCTTGGCAGGTTATTACAGAAAGTTTGTGAAGGACTTCTCAAGGATAGCAGTACCATTGACACAACTAACTAAGAAAGGAACAGCATATGAATGGACCGATGATAGAGAGTCAGCCTTCCAAGAGTTGAAGACGAGGTTAGTTACGGCATCAGTCCTTGTACTCCCGTCAGATAATGAGGAATTTCAGATTTACAGCGATGCTTCACATAAGGGTTTGGACTGTGTATTAATGCATGGGGGCAGAGTCATAGCATATGCATCTCGTCAGTTGAAACTTCATGAGAAGAACTATCCAACCCATGATCTAGAGCTAGCAGCCGTGGTGTTCGCCTTGAAGATTTGGCGCCACTACTTGTATGGAGCATCTTGCCAAGTTTTTACAGATCATAAGAGTTTGAAATATTTGTTCACCCAGAAGGAACTGAACTTGAGGCAGAGAAGATGGCTTGAATTATTGAAGGATTACGACATGCAGATTCAGTATCACCCAGGTAAAGCAAACTCGGTGGCCGACGCCTTGAGTAGGAAGTCAGCGGGAAGTTTGGCGTGCCTAACCATAGTTTCAGCGGAGCCGACTACTATTGGAGAAGTAAAGGCAAGGGAAATGGAGGATGGATTCCTAAAGAAAGTAGCCGACGAGATTACCACCAAGCCGAGGTCGGGTTACACCCTTGAGAATGGAGTGCTTAAATTTGAAGGAAGATTGTTTGTGGCCGACGTCCCAGAATTGAAAAGAAGGATTTTGCAAGACTCTCATGAATCCAGATTTACGGTTCATCCAGGGAACACCAAGATGTATCAAGATGTAAGGCAAACATTTTGGTGGCCGAATATGAAAAGAGAGATAGCCGAGTTTGTGTCTTAGTGTTTGTATTGTCAACAGGTGAAAGCGGAACATCAGCGGCCGGCAGAACTTCTCCAACCTTTGCCGATTCCTGAGTGGAAATGGGAAGACATCTCCATGGACTTTGTGATTGGTTTGCCAAAGACACAGAAAGGAATGGATTCGATCTGGGTTATAATCGACAGGTTAACTAAGTCAGCGCACTTCTTGCCGGTTAGAACCTTGTTCAGTGTCGATCGACTTGCTATGTTGTATATGAATGAAATCGTTAGACTTCATGGTGTGCCAATGTCCATTGTGTCAGACCGAGATCCAAAATTTGTTTCTAGATTTTGGCAAAGCTTCCAAAGGGCTTTGGGGACCGAATTGAGGTTTAGTACAGCTTTTCATCCGCAGACCGACAGTCAAACAGAGAGAACAATTTAAACACTTGAAGATATGCTTAGATTGTGTGTATTGGACTTCAAGGGAAGCTGGGATGAGCATTTGCCATTAGTGGAGTTCGCTTACAACAACAGCCACAAAGCTAGCATTGGCATGGCGCCGTACGAAGCTTTGTATGGAAGGAAGTGCAGATCGCCGATATGCTGGACTGAAGTGGGAGATAAAGCTTTAATTGGTCCTGAGTTAGTTCAGGTTACAACCGAGAAGATTAATCTCATTCGACAAAGGATCAAGACTTCTCAGAGTCGACAGAAAAGTTATGCCGACCAGAGAAGAAGGGAGTTGGAATTTGAAATTGGGGATCATGTATTCCTGAAGGTTTCACCAGGATCATGTATTCCTGAAGGTTTCACCAATGAAAGGAGTTTCAAGATTTGGGAAGAAGGGTAAATTGGCACCCCGTTACATTGGACCGTTCGAAATTCCTGAGAAAGTTAACCTGGTTGCCTACAGCCTTGCTTTACCACCGAGATTAAGTCAAGTTCATAATGTGTTTTATATCTCGATGTTGAGAAAGTATATACGGGATCCACTACACGTGATCGATCATTTCGGGATTGTGATTGATGAAGGCCTAAGCTACGAAGAAGAGCCGATACGCATCATCGATAGACAAGTGAGGCGATTGAGAAATAAGGTAATACCGATGGTGAAGATTGAATGGAAAGAGCATTACGGCAAGGATGCTACATGGGAAACGGAAGAGGAAATTAAAGTCCGATACCCGGTGTTATTCTCGAACCAAGGTAACTCGAGTTTGGGGACCAAACTTCTTTAAGGGGGGTAGGATGTAATGACCCTCACGCTATCCTCACCATACTTATATGCATTCACGAGATTTTGTCTTGTAAACTTGCATTTCGAGTCTTGTCCTTGCTCGTTTAAGTGTTACAACACGTTTTGAACCTTGCTTGGTGTGAGTTTAGCCGAGGTCGTCTTTACTCTAGAACCTCCTTGGAACCAATTTGTTTGATCTCTAACTTCGCCTTGACATACTGGCCGAGATGTCATTATCTAGGCCGAGGTGTTCATCACCAAAGCCGAGCTGGGAATTATCTAGGCCAAGATGTCACCTTTACACCCAAGTGATCCTATCTCGGAGTGGTATGACCTAGACCGAGGTGTGGCACATCTAGGCCAAGGTGTGGCACAGCTTAGTCAAGTGTTGTCCTTCCTAGCCGAGGTCATTGTTCTCTGCTTGGAGATGTCCTGTTCTTAGCCGAGATCATTACTCGCCAGAGTGCCCATGCCGTCTTGCTTGTTGAACACACTTTGTCATAGTTTTGTCTTGTCACTCAGCCCCCTTTCTGTGTAGCCCCAACCAGCCGCTACCACGTGCCTCTTGTAGACGTCCCCGAACGCCCCGGGAGGGTGAGTCCCGTTCTGTTCATTTGTGGGGTCACTACAGCTCGGACTCTCAAATCGTCACGGTTCTTAATCTGAACCAAAGAGTCCAAATCCAG
>NW_021025366.1:0-15702 GCF_004153795.1 Camellia sinensis | reverse complement strand
AATTTTTTACTTTTTAGATACATCTAAGTAAGGTGCATCTAAAAAGTAAAAAAAATGTTTAAAATTTTAAAAATATTCACGAAAAACAAAAAAACATGAAAATCAAAAAACTCAATTTTTAAAAAACTTAATTCAAAAAACTCAAACCAAACATACTGAATATTATTTTTAAATTGTTGTCTTTTGGTATGAAATTGTTTGTCCTCAAAATATATTTATTGATGACATTCTTAAAATTTTATCACTTTTTTTTTTTTTTTTTTTTTACTTTTCAAAAATTTTTAAGTGACAACTATTAATAGGAATTGATCTCTTAATATTTTTTGTAAAAAAAATTTCATTCTTAAAAATAAAATAAAAAAAATTAGATAAATTATGTAAATGGTCCCTGTAGCTTACACGATGTCAATTTGGTTCCTATTGTTTTAATTTGCCTGATTTTGCCCCTTAATTTAACAGATTGTGTCATATTTGTTCAATAAATAACGGTCATTAAGTTTGGTGGACGGAAAATCATCATGTGCTCAAACGATGTGTCAATTTAGTCCTTATAATTTACACAATGTGTCAATTTGGCCTTTATTATTTTAATTTACTCGATTTTAACCCCTGAGGTTTATATTTGCATAATAAATTGCTCCCTCATTTGTTATACAAATATAATCTCAGGGGGCAATTTGTAATTTCCCAAACCTCAAAAGGGAATTCGTATTTTAGTCAAACCTCGAGGGAGATATTGGTAATTTGCCCATTAAAATAATAGAGACCAAATTGACATATCATCTAAATTATGAGGACTATCTATATAATTTATCCAAAAAAAAACTTTAAATTCCTAAAACACGTGTATATTTTAGTAGATCCTATGAAATATATAAATCACTCATTGGTTGTCGAATATAATTAATTTTGCATAGATCCAAGGCAAGTAATGACACTAAATTTTTTAATATGAAGCACAAAGCATGTAGGAAGATATTATACTTTTTCAAATACTTTATGATTGAATTTCCTTTGATGTAATAGCTACTCTTTGTTTTTGAATTTCCTTTGAAAAAAAAAAAAAAGCTCTATGATTAACTAGTTGGTAATGGTTGGGAATGGTTATGTATGGGGTGTGCTGCTTCCCTGTACAAGTAAGAATGGCGACAGGCCGGGGCGGGGCTGGGGATTACACTCCTCATCCCCGATCCCTGATCCTCGATCTTCGATTGTGAAAATCTCCCCGACCCCGATCCCCGATGGGGAACCCACCGTCGTCCCCACGCCCGCCCCCTAACGGGGATCGGATTTCCCCGACCTCGAAAATTTCCCGTCCCCCAAATTTGTTTCAACACTACCATCATCATCAACAACAACAACAACAGAATCATCATCATCAACATCATTAACAGAATCATCAATATCAACAAAATCATCAATAGATCATAAACCAAAAAAAAAAAAGAACAGATACACACAGACATACATTTATAGATACATACACAAACAAATCTGAGATCTGTGTCACAGAGAGAGAGAGACAGAGAGAGAGAGAGAGAGAGAGGACGATCGACATCATCAACAAACGGTGAAGAAAAAAAATGGACAGATACACACACATATAGATCTGTGTATCTATGTCACAGACAGAGAGAGAGAGTGAACGATCGGTGATCAACAACTGCGACACCGTCCGACGCCGATGCTCTTGAGGAGGCGCTTCGTCACGTACGCCGCCTCCGACGCCAACTGCTTTCCCCTGTACACAATCGGAGACTGCGACACCGTTCATTTAATATCGCTACTGCTCGATCAACTGAAAAAGAGAGAGAGAAGAGAGAAACCGGGAGAGAATATAGAGAGAGAAAAAGAGAGGGGGAAGAGAGAAACCGAGAGAGAAGATGGAGAGAAGCGGTGGTCATTGTGTAATGTTTTAGGGTTTAGTTTTATATATATATATATATATATATAGAGAGAGAGAGAGAGAGAGAGGTAAAATGGTAATTTTATTTCGGGGACAAACCGGGGCGGGGCCGGGGCCGGGGCTTGGAGACGGGGCCAGGCCGGGGATGGGGCTTGGGCACTGATCCCCGTCCCTGGCCTAAAAGTGATCGGGGATTGATTTTTTAATACCATCCCCGTCCCGTCAGAGGTATTTTTTGGGAAAAAATAGCTTAAATTAGGGTCGGGGGGTCGGGTCCCCGTCAGGTCGGGTTCAAATTGCCATCCTTATGTACAAGCAACAATAATAGCAAGGGGTAGTTTTTCCAAAAAAAACTCAATGTCATTATGGCACCAAAAACAAATAAAATATATAAATAAAGTTATTAAAATATTGTCATTAGCTTATTTAAAAGTTTAAGTGGGTGTTTGGGAAGTGAGTTTTTTTTTTTTATAGTTTTTTTAGTTGTACGATATTATTGGAGAAATTTTTTTTTGTGTTTGGGAAGATGATTGGATTTTTTTTGTAGTTGAATGTGATGTTTGTGAGAGAATAAGTGAAATGATTATGGAATTTAATGTGATATTTTGTTTGGATTTATTTTTTTTTGATTTTGTAACCAATTTGTCTTTTAGTGAAAAAAAACGAAAAAAATTTGTTCCCAAACAGCGCCTAAGTGATTATATATTATTTTATAAGTTAAATTTCTCTCATTGAGTTTTCAACAAGAGAACTTGAGGAGCCTGTAGAACCCATTACAAGTCCCGTTCCGATAATCTAAACTATATATTTTGTAAATCCCTTAATGTATAATATCCATGAAAAAATTTAAATCAATTCGATAATAATAACTTTTTCATTCTATGGCATTTGTTTAAAAAAATATGGATAGTCCATTTCAAAAATATATTTGTCATCTATTTTTTTGAAGACAAATGCAATAAAATAAAAAAGTTACGATTATTGAATCAAACTATTTTTTTCATGGATATTATACATTGAGGGCCTTACAAAATGAACTGTTCGGACCATTAAAATGCAAATCATGGTGGGCCCTATAGGCCGCTCAAGTTGTCTCATGTTGAGGTCTTAACATGAGAAAAATCCAACCATTATTTTATTATTTATATTATATCCTTACCAAGTTCTTTACATGTGACAAAACTTTGCCAACAAGTGAATTAATAATGTGTAATTATTTTAGTTATCAATAGATGAGATTTAATGGCATAATTTATTGTCTACTTTTGCCAACCAGTGAATTAAATGTGTAATTATTTTAGTTATCAATAGATGGTGAGATTTAAATGCATAATTTATTGTCTACTTTGATATTATGTTAAATTAATAATTACAAAATGTTAATTTAAACATTATTAAATTCACCAGCCTGGTTAACATGTGCCCTTAAGACAAGTTTGGCATGATTAAAAAAATACAAAAAGTCAAAAAGTCACTATCCTATTTAAGTCACATCATCTTATTTAAGTCACATCACCTCTCTAACACATCACTTCAAACCCAACTCAAACCCAATCCATATTTCATAAAAAGTCAAAAAGTACACTTATTTAGTCTTCCCAAACTAGGCCTTAGTCTTAAGGGCGCATGATAAAGAAGTTTAAAAGTATTATATATTCTTTATTAGACCCACTTTAATACATAAGATACAAACAGACAAAAACATGTTAATGTTAATAAAACCCTAAACTCATTTCCTAACCAATTAAGTTTTTATAGAAATTAATAATCAACAATTCAACAATAATTACTACCACTTGCATTACCAATGCTATAATAATTATACCCACTCCAAAGAGTGTTCAGCATTGCCTCTTTTTTTGTCTTCTCTTTGTTAAAAATGTCATCCTTAGCTGTTATATGTACACTTTATACATAAATTAACTAAGGTTTATAACTTCATAGATTAGTACCAACACGCAATGATGGTGTTTGGGAAGTGAGTTTTTATGTAGATTTTAGTAGATGTAGGTTTTTATGAGATAAAAAATTTTTGGTGTTTGGGAAGATAGTTGGGTTTTTATGTGGTTGGATGTGATGTTTGTGAGAGAAAAAGTGAAATGATTATGGGGTTGGATGTGATATTTTGTTTGGATGTGTTTTTTTTGATTTTGTAAAACTTTTGTCTTTTAGTGAAAAAAATGAGAAAAAAATTTGGGAACTTGGGATGACGCCCTTAAATTTCTAGGAAAGCCGATTGGACGACGAGGTCAAGCACGCGATCTCATATCTCTGCGTAAATGTGAATGATTGATCCGCTTTATTTTCTCTGCCTTTAAACTGTTTGATAAAATGACCCACCGAGTTAAAGCATCTCCCATTCTTATGTGTTGTTTGGGATGACCTAAATAAGTGATTTTTTGTCTTTTTATGAAAAGATGTGTAAAAAAATAGAGAGATGATGTGATGAAAAAAAGATAAAAAGATAAAAAGTGTGTACTTATTTAGGATAACCAAACTTGACCTTATTTATTAGGGTAAATTACATTGACACCCTCTGATATCTATATTTATTACAGTTCTTTTCTTCATCTTTTGAAAATTACATCTCTCTCTGAGGTTTATAGTTTCATTACAGATTGCTCCCTCCAGCAATTTAATTTTTTAAATACTAATTTTGCCCTCATTGGATAAATTACATTGACACCCCTCACATTTTTGAAATTGCAATTCCCTCCCCAAGGTTTAAAGTAGTATTATCAATTGTTCCCTCAGTTAGTATTAGTTGAAAAAAAAATTCATTGAAAAACAAAATTCATTGAAAAACAAAATTAATTGGGAAAAAAATTATTTGTTAGTCAAATTTTTAAATTTCTGTTTAAAAATCAACATAAACTCATTTTTTGAATTTACGTTTTTTCTTCAAATTTACAAACTAAGACAACCATTTATAAATTAAAAAAATCATCAAACAAGTTTTTGTGACAGTTTTTAAAATTTTTATAAATATAAATTGAAAAGTGAAAACGAAATGATTATCAAACAGATTTTAGATGGTAAAAATGTCGTAAAATTAACAAATAATTAAATAAGTTACCAACGTAAAAAATGACTTATCAAAAGATTCTTAAGTTATGTATGGTTTGATTTTTAGAATTTTTTTTAAAAATTAAAAATTAATTTGGTTAAGAAATAAAAAACAAAAAATAATTATCATTTTTATATAATTTTTATCTTTCAAGTGTAATAAACATAAACCTCAAGGGGTGTCAGTGTGATTTTTATCTTATGTTGATTTTTAAACAAAAATTTAAAAATTTGACTAACAAATTTTTTTTCAATCAATTTTTTTTTCAAATAATTTTTTCTAATTAATTTTTTTTTCAATGATTTTTTTTTTCAACTAATACTAACCGATGAAACAATTGGTAATGCTACTTTAAACCTTGGGAAGGAGATTGTAATTTTTAAAATGTGAGGGGTATCAATGTAATTTACCCAGTGAGGGAAAAATTGGTATTTAAAAAAATTAAATTGTTGGAGGGAACAGTCTGTAATGAAACTTTAAATCTCAGGGAGAGAGATGTAATTTCTAAAAGGTGAGGGAGAACTGTAATTAACATAAATCTCAGGGGATATCAATGTAATTTATCCTATTTATTATTACCTTAGGTAAATTATGAAAAATGCCTCATACACCCACTGGGGGTCGACCCCCAATGAGGTGGCACTCCATTATTGGCCAAAAAAAAACTGTTTTTTTTTTTCTTCTAAGTTTCAACCAGTGGGGGCGCGACACCTCACTGGGGGTGCGACCCCCACTGGAGATATGCAGCACTGCTGTTTTATACTGACCACCTCTAGGTTTAAAAAAAATACACCCAACATGCCAAATTTTATGTGCCATTGCAACAGTTTAATTTTGACATAAAGAATGAAATTCACTTGATATATCAAATGATAAGTTGACATTTAGCGTGAATTTAACGGGTCAAATTTAACATGTTTAAGTTGTCAAATTTTAATCCACCCAACAAAATAATATAATATTAGATTTGACATATAAGGTGGAATACTTATATCTAAAATTGATATATATCAATTTGTCATCCAATCTTTCAAAAAAAAATTGACAGACCAATTTTTGAAGGTTTGGGTGAAAATGCTTTAAGCTCCACAATTTTGATATATTCTAATGTTTAGTCTCATTTTTACTTTTATTAAATACAACTCAAAATTTTATTGAAAATGTTATTCAAAATTTATAGCCAAATTATTTTTAAAATTCAATTTTAAAAAATAATTTGTCATTTTAGTCTAAAAAAATAATTTCTATATTTAAAAACATCAAAAACAAATATATATATATTTCAAATAATAGGTGATGATTGGCAATTGAAAAAAAAAATATTGTTTCGGTCAATCGGCCGTTCAATCGGCCGGACATCTAGAAGGATGTTTGGGCAGACGACTGGGTAGATTAAAAATTCAAAAATTGTATGCTTTACCAAACATATTTTTAAAATGTATTTTGAAATTGATTTGAAATCATGATTTGAAAACTTAAAACAAACATAACATTAGAATATAAGGGTGGAATTAATTTTAAATTTTTTTACCAGACACAACCTTAAACTTTTTATTTATTTATTTATCATTGTGTCTTTAAAATAATATACTATAATGATCATATTATTTTACCATATTTTATAAGTTGTGTTACTATTACATTGATAGCAGACAATAGCGGTGTAACTTATTAAATCAATGAAATTATGATTATTCATTGGTTTTATATGTTTTTCAAAACATTTACTTTTTGATAAAATGAAATAATGATATATGAAATAATATATAAGACAATGTGCAAACATTATTGATTGGTGAAAATGGGATCAGACGATGTGATGCGCAAGTCTTTGCAAAGGAGACCACATTAAAGATTGAAAATTGCTTTAGCCTCCGTTTGGAAGGTGAGTTAATTTTTTGATTTTTTAGCTTTTTTGACTATATGAGCCTGGGCTCAAAAGCTTAGTTTGGGAAAGAATTTTAGCTTTTTGGCTTTTTTGATTTTTTTGTGAGAGAAGAGTGTAATGATTATGGGGTTGGATGGGATGTTTTGTCTGTTGTGGCTCATGAGCCTATTCTGTCTTTTATGGCTCATTGAGCCAAAAAAACCCAATAAGCCCTTGCCAAACCAACCCTTAGTGCTCTAAAAGAGTAGCTCTAAGCTAGCATTATATTGTCCCTTCTATTTATTTTTTTATTTTTTTTATTTTTATTTTTATTTTTTTTAAGTGGTTGCCAGCTCTACTAGAGCTCTCAATCAGTGCTGTTAAAGGTTTTGTTTTTTTTAATGAAATATACGTACATGTTTTCTGTGAGCAAAAATGATTTAGACCTCTAAAAATAGACCTCTAATAGAGCACTAATTTGTCTTTTTCTTCTCTATTTTTTATCTTTTACTTCACTGTTTTTATTTTTTATTTTTAAATGGGTGGACAGCTCATTAGAGCTCTACAGCATGACTGTTTTTGTGAGTGGGGGCATGTCCCCCGCCCTTCCCTTAGTAGTTCTGTGCTTATTTTTTATTTGTATTTTTTACATTTCAAGTGTTTTTGAAAATTTTCAAAATTATTTTAACTTGAATAAAGAACACCATCTCCAATTCTTACTTTTTTTTAAAATTTTTTTTATTACATTTGAGTAAATAAAATATGAGATAAAGAGATAATCATTCTAATATTATTGTTAATGAAATAGTTAGAGCACATTTTAGCCATTTTTAGTCAAATTTGCTTTCATCAAATTTGAATTTAATGGGAAAAAAAATGATGAAGATTGGAGATGCTCTAATCTCTCAAAACCTTCTTTGTGATTTATAACCTTAGTTTCTTGACCTCAACAACAACAATATACTTCTAATTTAATATTTATGTAGAGATTGTATTTTGTTTCATTATGTCTAAATGTAGACCAGGTCTGTTGGTTGAGCTGTCTTGACAGTCAACCAGTGCCATCGACGAAGAGCCCATTGTACTCATCAATGATGAGAGTCATCTAGGAATGAAAGTTTTGAATGAGGGATAAGATTTTATCAAAGACTTGCGGGGTATAAGTGTTTTGGAGATGGCCAGGAGTTCATGGAGCTGTGTCCCGACCAACATTGCTAGGGTAGTCAATAAAACTGATGGTATTGTTATTGAAGGGATCATGCTTACACAAAAGGCAAGATATTGTCGCAAGTTTGATAGAAACAAAACCCTCATATGAAGCAACTTGGCCCACATTTCTCCATTATGGAGACAAAATATGACAGAAGGCAGACACACAAGAACCTAAAAAAATAATGGAGACCCTGGGACCGTAATGTATTCAGTGATACATAGGCATGTATACAGTCGGAGACAACAACAATGTCACAAAACAATAAACAAGAAGTGTGCATCGACAATGGAGAGAAAAACAATGTCATAAAAAAATAATAAAAAAAGAATGTCAACAATGGAGACAAAACGAAGGTCAACAATGGAGGAAAAAAAATCAGAAAACCGATATAAAACAACCAAAAATCAACCCATTTCTTACCTCAATCTCAGAGTCCAAAGCTTTTTGGAAAATCAACTATGAAATTGCTCTCTTATTTCAATGCGTGGCTTCAATCGCAAGTTGAATCACCGATCGCACCAGGTGGGTTGCACGGAGCCGTAAATCGCAATGGAGGGGTGTCTTTTGCCTTAAATCGTGAAGATTAGGGCAATTTTGGCCCCTAAATCAATCTTCCGTTAACTAATAGAGACGGAGATGGGTGGGGGGATCGGATTGCAACACGGGTGGAATGGTGGGGTACAAATTGTCAAAATTGGAAACCTAAGGTTTAATTTGAAAAAGGCACTAAACCCTGGGTTTTTTTTTTTTTGTGTAATTTCCCCTAAAAATAAAAAATAAAAAGTTTTCTATTTCATCCTTTCTTTCTCATTAATAAATCAAGCCATACAAACAGATTCTTACAAAGAGAGAAAAGAAAGAGGGAAGAAGGTGTTGTGAGGTTTTGTAAAGAAGAAGGAAAGAGAGAGGAAGGTGTGCTTTGTGGTGTTTTCTTTGTGATTTGACAAAGCTGAGCTCTGAATGTACCAACAAAGCCGAGCACGAATTCACACCAACACTCACAAAGAAATAGCAGAGAAGATACTTGGGATGACTCCCTTAAATTGCTAGGAAAGCCGATTGGACGACGAGGTCAAGCACGCGATCTCATATCTCTGCGTAAATGTGAATGATTGATCCGCTTTATTTTCTCTGCCTTTAAACTGTTTGATATGATGACCCACCGAGTTAAAGCATCTCCCATTCTTATTTATTGAGTCAAGAGTCCCTCCTTGCAGCCTCGTCCTTGCGTCCGTCTTTGCAGGCTTTCGGGCCTACTTTTAGGCCCAATTTTGATAATCTGAATCGTTCATATTTTATGATTTATTCAGTATATCATACCTGTAAAAAATCAAGTTGATCGGATATCAGAAAGCATGTGTTCGGAAAACTGTTTATTAAATTATTTAAAAAATAGTTTTTAGTTCAATTTTTCGAACACATACTTTCTGATATCCGATCAACTTGATTTTTTACAGGTATGATATACTGAATAAATCATAAATTATGAACAGTTCGGATTATCAAAATTGAGTCTAAAAGTAGACCCGAAGGCCTGCAAGAACGGGCGCAAGGACGGAGGCTGCAAGGAGAGGATCCTGATTCCTTATTTATTAGGGTAAATTACATTGACACCCTCTGATATCTATATTTATTATAATTCTCTTCATCTTTTAAAAATTATCTTTCTCTTTGAAGTTTAAAATTTCATTACAGATTGCTCCCTTCAGTAATTTAATTTTTTTAAATATTAATTTTGCCCTCATTGGATATATTACATTGACACCCCTTATATTTTTGAAATTACAATTCCCTCTCTAAAGTTTAAAGTAGTATTATCAATTATTCCCTCAGTTAGTATTAATTGAAAAAAAAATTCATTGAAAAACAAAATTAATTGGGAAAAAAATTATTTGTTAGTCAAATTTTTAAATTTTTGTTTAAAAACCAACATAAATTCAATTTTTGAATTTACGTTTTTTCCTCAAATTTAAAATCTAAGACAACCATTTATAAACTAAAAAAATTATCAAATAAGTTTTCATGACAGTTTTTTAAACTTTTGTAAATATAAATTGAAAAGTGAAAACGAAATGATTATCAAACAGACTTTAGATGGTAAAAATGTCATAAAATTAACAAATAATTAAATAAGTTACCAACGTAAGAAATGACTTATCAAAAGATTCTTAGGTTATGTATGGTTTGATTTTTAAATTTTTTTTTAAAAAAATTAAAAATTAGTTTGGTTAAGAAATAAAAAATAAAAAATAATTATCATTTTTATATAATTTTTATCCCTATTTGTTCTTAATGAAATTGACACTAGACTACTTGACTGAATTGGAATACCTCATCAATACAACAGATGGGGTTCCCCAGAGTGCTTTTCCTGTGAGTGTCTGTATCTTCGTAATCTATATAATTTCAAAGGGATTACTAGCCATGAATGTCATGAATACCGACTACCGAACACGGCTTTCCGTGCATTGAAAGAGTTGGTACTATATTTCTTGCCTGAATTGACAAATATGTGGAAGGGTCCCACCCAACTTGTATGGCTCGGCAACCTGACGTCTGTAGATGTGTTCTGGTGTCATAAACTACAAACTACGTTCTCACTTTCCATAGCTAGAGATCTAAGGAAACTGCAGGACGTTCGGATAACTCACTGTGGCATGATGAAAGCAATTGTTTCAAGTGAAAAATGATTTATATTTACGAAAATTATAAAAATTATATAATTAATTATTATAAATTATTATTATATATAAAAATTATATTATTTCAATGCTTGAGTGTTGTGGGTGTGGCCATTGGTGTGTGTGTCATTGTGTGGGTTGGCTTTGGTTGGTAGTAGAAACGCCATTTCAAATGGCGTAAAAAAAAAAAAAAAAAAAAAATCTGGTAGCGTTTGGTAGAGTTTTAGAATTATGATTTGGGAATAGAGTTGTATTTTGAGTTTGTAAGTTTTGAAATGATGATTTGAAAAGAGAAAATTTGCTTGGATATGAGTTTTGAATTTTTAATGTGACAAATGAAATGAGAAAAATTGTTTGGTAATGAGTTTTAAAAAGAGTTTTCAAAAACTTATAACTCATAACCATACACAACTCAAAACTCTGTTGAAAATTCTATTCAAAACTCATAACCAAACGTTTTTTAACATTCAATTCAAAAAAATAATTTGTTATTTTAGTCTAAAAAAATAATTTTTATATTTAAAAATATCAAAAACAAATATATATATATATATATATATATATATTTCAAATAATAGGTGACGATTGGCAATTGAAAAAAAAAATATTGTTTCGGTCAACCGGCCGGACATCTGGGAGGATGTTTGGGCAGACGATTGGGTAGATTAAAAATTCAAAAATTGTATGCTTTACCAAACATATTTTTAAAATGTATTTTGAAATTGATTTAGAATCATAATTTGAAAACTTAAAACAAACATAACATTAGAATATAAGGGTGGAATTAATTTTAAATTCTTTTACCAAACACAGCCTTAAACTTTTTATTTATTTATTTATCACTATGTCGTTAAAATAATATACTATAATGATTATATTATTTTACCATATTTTATAAGTTGTGTTACTGTGTGAGTGAATTTCGGATCACACTGCCAACTCAGTATTCAGCTGGAGAGCACTGACAGAATAGATGGCACCTGTCTGACCTGCAACAGAAAGAGAAGATTTCGGCGGTGGTTCGTCCACCCGGGGACACTCTGACAATCAAGTCAGTATATCTCTCCAAGATAATCAATAGTGCTAAACTCACTGTTCAGAATATAAATTGCGTACCTTAAACTCATGGGGGTGCCTCCCTTTTATAGCCAACACAATCCTAGCCCCAACAGAAGCCTAGCTTTAATGGACTTTAACTCAGTGCTTATCCAGGACTCTTCTATAGATAGAGATAAACTCCCTAAGAGCTTTATCTTTATCCAGGTTGAGTCCCCTTTTCATTCTAGGACTCTTGTGCCTTATCCGCTTATCTCGGATTCCGATATCTTCGAAGATAACCTCGGCGTCATGACCAGGACACGTGGCACCTCGGCTGACACGTCGGCGTCGCTTGGCCACGTGTTAGTACTCAGAAAATATATCCCCACAATAGCCCCTTAGGTTACTTCAGCAGTCTGAGGTGATGGAACCTATACCAGAACTTCCTGCCAATACATCGGTTTAAAGTCTCTCAGCCGAGATCATCATATAGGCCGACATGTCTTTTTAAGGTTTAAAGATTCCAAGATCTCCTTCACGCGTATGAGCTGTCATGCAAAATAACTCAACCGTTTCAGCCACGTGTCTTCCTTCTACTGGATCGTACTCCGTACGCGTTTGCAAGTCGTCTTGCGCCTACATGCGCCGTCTGACGCATTTGTTGTTCCAAGAGCATTAATTGCCCTTTTTGCCGCCGTTTCTAGTTTTGACAAAACTTGTTTCTTTCCCCCATCTTTTCACTTTACATCGTTTCAGAAGCTCTCTCTCTCTCTAGCCTTTTCAAATCTTCCATTGTTCCAAGCTTTCAAGCTCTGCTACCACCGTTGTTCACCTCCTCCGGTGAGACTCTTGCTACTCTTCTCTGCTGCTGCCGTTCATCTTACTTCGGCGAACTCAATGCCGGCTTTCTTTTTTCTGGTAAGTCACCATTTCTCCTGGTTTCAGTTTCTTATTGCTTTTCAAGAAGTTTCGCTTCATTTATCTGTTGCTGTTGCCGTTTTTGCTCAAGTATTTGATTTATGAATCATGTATTTGAGCACGTTTATCTTACGCTTTTGTTTCTGCCCATTTTATGTCTCGAATTCACCACTGTTCACACATTTGTTGACTGTTGCCACTGTTCTTGGCCTGTTACACCTGTCTTGTGTTTCTTTGATGATCCTTCACTGTTCTTGACTCTGATCGCATTACCTGTTTCTGTTTTCTTGTGACTTTTCCAGATTCGTGCCTTTGATCTTCGTTTCATAGATCTAGGTTTGGGGATTTGTTTGTAGAACCCACGATTTTTAGGAGAAACTGAAACTATTTCCACAAATTCTTATCCAGCACATGCCACGACCCAAACCCGGCCCTATGGGTTTAGCACCGTAACCGGCCAGTAATCCGAGATTACCGAAGGCCTGCTTAACAGTAGATACAGTAAAACATAGTACAGGGCCTGGCGGAAGCCAATACAGTAAAAGAAACAATGCCCAATGAGCTGTTGACAGTCTGCATGCAAAAAGACTTTCCAAACATATTTACATTCAGTGGAAAGGTATACACAACATATATACAATCATTTAGAATAGGGACTTACTCCCTGTATAACAGTACAGTAACATTCAGCCTAAACAATCCATTCAGTTATTACAGAACAGCAAGACAGTACAAAAGGGGAGTCTTAAAACACCCCTAAGCCTTAGCATGATAGGCTCGGAACCTCGCAGTGAGGCACGGTAGTTGGCTTGACAAAACTGGAGTAACCCTGACGCTCCTAGCCGCGGTCTGGTGCTTGTACACCTACATATATATTATGAGCAGTGAGCTAAAGCCCCAGTGAACAACATAATGCGTAAAGAGGTTAAGAATGAATGTCCTTACAGTATGAAAACAGTTCATTTAAACAGTTATTCAGTCATTCAGTTAGTACAGTCATATATGGTACACCCATTAGCATAACAGTAGGTCTTAAAAGACGTAGCCGAACAGTAATGATGGCCATCAGTCAGTAAACAGTAGTGGTTCCAACAAGGGAAACCGACAGAGATCTCCTTGTAACTAGTAACAGTAAACAGTAGGTGCTAAGGATGCCACAATACAGTTCAGAATATAGGACATTACATTCATTCAGTTAACAGTAATCCGGTCAGAAACAGTACAGTTCAATTGTTCAGAAGATAATCATTTGCAAACATATCTTTACACAACGTTACTCACAGAGTTCTGGGCTACAGTATGCTAGAGCGTGTCTCCCAGTCGCCAACCCTACACAGTTAACAGATTGAACACACTAAGCTACACAGCTGGGAAAGATAATACTTAATCCCTAATTTGCCTCGGTTGTGTTCTACACTCACGCCCTCATGAAGATGTCTTAAACTAGGCCTAAAGAGTGCCTAGAATGGGAATGAGGATGCAAAGATGCACGTTTAAAAGCATTTTTAGATTTTTCAGAAAAACAGAGTCCCGCTCGAGTGCGGTTTTTACCCGCTCGAGCGGACATGCAACAAGGTACACGATCGAGCGTCAACTTTCCCGCTCGAGCGTACTGTAAAAGTACTGGATGGGTGAAATCTCTGCTCAACGACGCTCGACGCCTGCTCGAGCTTGAGACACCATTGCCTCCGCCGAGCGCCCAATCCTCCGCTTGAGCCGGACTGTAAAATAGTGCAGAGAAAATACTGGATGCTCGGATTCCACGCTCGAGCGTCACTAGTCCCCGCTCGAGCAGAAGTGCAAAATCTGGAAAACCCAGATTGCACCTCCAAGCCAAAAACCAAGTTCTTAACAACTCAAAACTCGACCTCTTGGGCTGAATTTCCAGAAAAACATTTGTAAACACATAGTTAAACATGATTCAAAACTCAACTTTGAGAAATCAATGCCCAAGGGTGTTTAATTCAAACCCAATTTCAAACCATTTTCAAGAATAGGATGAACATGCAAACATGCATGAATTCAAATCCAATTCAAAGCTTCAATTTGATGCCTAAGGAGCCAATTGTTTCCAAAACATGATGAAATCATGGACTTAAACATAATTGTGAACATGAAGTAAACATTTTGCATGAAAGCAACTCAAACATCTACAAAACAACTATGCATGCAAGGATTGAGCTTCAACAATCACACAATGAACCAAAACATGACTTAGTTCTACAATGAAGCATGAATCATGCAAGAACTAGCTCAATTTATTATAAACAAAAGGGCAATTACTCTACCTTAGGTCTAGTATTCAAGATTTAGGAGCTCAAATAGCAATCTACACTTCAATTACCAAAGCAATTCTTCAAGATGAATCCAATTTCTCTCACTTCTCTCCCTCTCTTCTCTCTTTGGTCGGCTTATGGCAAGGAGGAAGCGCCTGAGCAAATGTTTTGATTTAAGTGTGTACAAGGCTCAACATGTGTGAGGTAGTGGCCACTAAGTGGTCTAATGGTAATTAAGTCAAGCTTAAGCAATTGATCAATATTTAATTCTAATTTAATCATACCTAATCAGTTTTCAGATAAATACACCATAAGATCACATTAATTATGAGGATCATAAAACATCAATCAATTCCCGATTTGGCCTCCGATAAGGCCTTCAATTAGCAGTTTAAACATTAAAAACGTGAACAGATCAAGTAAACAATCAAACAGATAGAATACAGATTAACACACATACTCAGTCAATTCAGTTCCAGTTTTCAGTCAGTCAGTTTCAGTACTTTAATCAGTTCAATTATCAGTCATAATCAGTTCAGTTTGACGGTTAATCAATGTTTATCGGTAAGTTAGTGGTAAGGGTTATTACAACACATACTTAGGTTTTTTGCGAAGTCCTAATAACCCTTTCTTAAAGCTCCCCTTTTTCTGAATGTCCAGCTCTTCTCAATTCAGGCCGTCGTATGGGGTTGGTGCGAAAAAAACCATAGGTAGATACCCTGAGCATCTCTCTCTT
>NW_021025365.1:0-12335 GCF_004153795.1 Camellia sinensis | reverse complement strand
CAAAACTAGTGAAGCGCATTACACTAGAGGTATGGAAAGCGATGCCCAAATGACCAAACCAACCCCAAACAGTCCCTATGCAGACCCACAACAATGGCAAAATGGACTAAGATGATGGCTTGAAGTGCACAAAAATGAAGCTCATGCAATGGCTCGTAAATAGGGTATAATGATGCAACTCTCAAACACATTGAAAGAGTGACAAGCATGAGAATATGGCAGCCCTATATGCTCTGAAATCATGGTAGGAATGATGTTAAATCATGTCAAAGGCCTAAACAACGCATGCTAGTGGACCCGATATACAAAGCTAGTAAGCTTAAATGAACCATGACCATATACAACAAAGCATGCATGACCCAAAATACTTCAAACAGAGCTAAGGCAGCCCAAAATATGAATAAAATTAGTTCGGGCCATGGCCAAAATATGCTAGAATGGAGGGCCAAAACAACATGCATTATAAGCTAGTGAACCGTGATTTACACTACAACCATATGAAGCATTCAATAGGCCACTAAACCAGAAAAAGTCAGAGACATGACATGCCAAATAAAGCCCAAAAACCCAATGAAACATGATCAATACATGCAAGAATGACATGCTTCTTCGATAGGCTATAAGAGGGGTTATTCTACACATGCAAGAGACACACCCAAGGTGACAAAACCAACTCTAGACAGAGCCTAGGCAGGCCCTAAAAGTCACTGAAAAGGGCCTGAAACAAGGCTTGGAGATGTGCAAATGAAGGCTCCTTTGTAAGGCAAAAAATGCTAGCAAACAAGGCTAAAAGAGAGAGGGTCACCCCTTTCTGATTTTTGCCCTCAAAACTACATGCCAACCACTGAAAGTCTACTGGATTTCAGTGGCTAAAAGGCCAAGCAAAGATCAATAGAAAGGCCTCATGGTATGGCACAAAACAAAGCTAAATGAAGCATGCAAGGGGGTAGATGACCCCCAATAACAAAACAAACATCAAAAGGACCTCAAAACAAGACTTTTTTCAGTTGACAACAAAGCTCAAATATGCATGAAAATGAGGCTAAGAGATGGATTAAAATAAAGCTTAAAAGAGGGAAAAAGAGTTACCCTTGAAGCACAACAAAGACAGCAACTTTCTGGACCAAAAACTCAACCTTTAAGACCTCTCAAGACTCTCCAAGAACTCAGTAACAATGGTGGAGGTGTTAGGCTATGAGGTGTAGGGCAAAAGGGTTAAGAACCATGCACTTTTGGAGCCAAAATGGAGAGATATAGAGGGCGATATAGCTTTTTGCCTTAAAACAAAATCTGAACCATGGCAAAGAAGGGGGAGGCCTTCCTTTATAGCCAAAAGAGACCAAAGCTTCTCAAAGAAGCTAACAAACAAGGTTGAAGATCCTCTATACACGTGTATGGAGGATGCCTTCCAGCTGGCAGAGCTGGCAACAACTCACAGAGACAAAACTAGAGGGAGTAGGCCGACCAGTTCAGGTGATCGGCCAGCCACTTTCCCTGGTTGGCCGACCAGGTCAAAAGGTTCAACCAATTGAAAGGTGGTCGGCCAGCTCATTTGGTGGTCTCCTAACTGAATGCAAGCCAGTAGTATCGTGGGATACCAGTAAATGTGGCTCAAAGACTAGGGAGACCAGTTTCCTGGCAAGAAAATCGGCTGGTGTAGACACCCCATTTTTGACCGCCCTTAAGACTTGGGCGTTACTGATGGTTTACTTGGTGGAGATAGGTGTGCAGGGGAAATGTTCAGTTTCTTCGGCAAGGAGAGAGGCAAATCCTTCAAAACACTTTGTTTAGGAGTTTGGAGTTGAAGAAGAGAGGAAAGGAGAGGAGAAAACTAATTTGGGAGAAGTTCGGCATGAATCCAGGTAGAAGCGAGTCGAGCAGCCCTCGCTGAATTGGGATTATCTGTCTGTACGCTTGGAGTTTAGCTATGGGGCCACCACCGTCGAAAAGCTTACTTCCGGGGCTTCATTTTGCACTCAAGAATCTCCTAGAGCTAAGTCCGGGTGGGGGAGATATGATCAGTTGAAGTCGGGCATCATCCCGGCTTCACGAAAAAGGGCATAATTTTTTTCACAGAACGAATTTTGATGCAAGGTTTGCGCCATTGGAAAGCTAACTTCCGGGGCTTCAATTTGGACACCCACCGGCCATTTTTTGACCTTAGCAGCATCTATCGGCAATCTATTTATCCGGCCGGCAATTTATTGTGCCGACCGGCACTTTATTGTGCTGACCGGCAAATTTTGCTGGCCGACGACCTTCCGGAGCATTCTGCAGATTGAGTGTATGCCAGCTGTGCCAGCTGGAGGGCACATAATGGATCCTCCATACACGTGTATGGAGGATATGCACCCTTGTTTAGCTTCCTCAAGAAGCTTTACACTTTGTTTTGCCTATAAAGGAAGCTCTCCTCTTCCTTATACTAGGTTAGAAGAAAAACTAGCTGAGATTGATATATACATCCCTCCATATATCTCCCTCCATCTCTCTCTTTCAAGCTCAAGCATCCAAGCCCCTTGCATCATTCCTTCATCACTACCTAGCTCTACCATCACCACTCCATTCCAGCAGCAAAGGAAGGGATTCCAGCATCCAAGAAGCAACAAAAGTGTTGGTCTTCAAGAGTAAGTAGACTTTTCCCCTTTTGTAGCTCTTTTTTGTGCCAATTTCTTAGCCATGTTGCTTATTGTTTTGGGCTCTGACCTTAACTGAAACTAGGTCTATTTTGAGCCGTTCTACATGTTTGTTGAAGGGCTCAACCCTCTTTGAGAACCCTATCTCACACTTATTTCAATATCTCTTTATATGTCAATATTCTTGCATGCTTCACTAGCCTATCATTTTTCTATTTTTGGACCATGATCAGAACTGAAAGTGGCCTTATTCTGACCTTCTTAACATGTTTTATTAAGGGTCTTTGCTTGTTTGGTGAATGCTTTATATACCTCATGTTATAGCCACTTTTGAGCCTCATTTTGCATTGCATTTCTAGCATGTTTGTATACTGATTTCAGGGCTTCCATAAACTGTAAATGTGCATATTTTTGGTCCCTCTTCAATGTTGTAGAAGGAAATTTTTCAGTTTGGGCTTTGCATATACCACTTGCAACTAAAAGTGGCTTTATTTTGACCTTCTTAACATGTTTTATTAAGGGTCTTTGGCTGTTTGGTGAATTTTTTGTATACCTCATGTTATAGCCACTTTTGAGCCTCATTTTTGCATTGCATTTCTAATATATTTGTATACTGTTTTTGGGGCTGCCATAAACTGTAAATAGTCTTATTTTGGGCCCCTCTTCAATGTTGTTGAAGGGCCCTAACCTGTTCGGAGTTAGCATCCGTGAGTTGCTTCATAACCTCATGTTTAGGGCCATTTTTGCATGCCATTGTTGCCCTATCTTTGCTTGTTGATTGGCCATGACTTGTACTAGAAAAATGCTTATTTTGAAGCTGTTTTGCTTCTGTCTTCATGCTCCATGTCCATATTGTGCATGATTTGTATAGCTGTAAGCCATTTCGGGTGCCAAAAGTCCATGTTTCGGAACTATTCCATGTATCGGTTGTGTTTTCGCCTCATTTTGGGGCTGTTTTCCCCCACATTTCAGTGCTGAAATTCCATTAGCATGTTTGCATATCATTTTCCATGCACGGCCTATGCAATAGACATGCTGTGGTTGGAAAATTATTTACGACGTGCAAAAAAAACAAGTCGTAAAAGTGAGAAACCATGGCGTGCATTTATTATATGTCATTGATGTGTTGCTGTGAAAACCTAGTTTTGTTGTATTGCTTCCTTCTCTCGCATGCGATGCGTTAGGATTGCAAATCGATTAAAAACATCGGGTGTTCCAGGTGTTCACACAACCCCTCCTCCTCTCGCATGCGACGTATTAGGATTGCAAATTGGTTAAAAATGGCAGATGCGCCTGTTTGTTCACACCATCCTTCCTCATCTCGCGTGCAACGCGTTAGGATTGCAAATAGGTTAAAAATAGTAGGTGCGCCTGTTTGTTCATACCACCCCTCCTCCTCTCGCTTGCGACGCGTTAGGATTGCAAATAGGTTAAAAACATTAGGTGCGCCTATTGTTTACACCGTCTTTCCTCCTTTCATGTGAGACACGTTAGGTTGTTGATTTCAATCGGTTAAAAACATTAGGTGCACCTATTATTTACACCATCTTTCCTCCTTTCATGTGAGACACATTAGGTTGTTGATTTCACTCGGTTAAAAACATTAGGTGCACCTATTGTTTACACCATCTTTCCTCCATTCGCGTGAGACGCGTTAGGTTGTTGTTTTACTCCGTTAAAATACATCAAGTGCGTCTGTTGTTTACATCATCTTTCCTCTTTTTGTTGTGACACACGTTAGGTGGTTGATTTCACTCAGTTAAAAACATCAGGTACGCCTGTTGTTTACATCATCTTTTCTCCTTTCGCGTGAGACACGTTAGGTTATTGATTTCCTGGGTTAAAAACATCAAGTACGCCTTGTGTGCACACCATTCCTCTTCTTTCATTTGTGCAGTATGCACATTTGTATATGATGCGACCCCCCTTTTTCATTTGTGCTGTATGCACATTTGTATGTGATGCAACCCCACTTTCATTTGTGCGGTATGCACATTTGTGTGCGATGCAGCCCCCTCTTTCATTTGTACGGTATGCACATTTGTATGCGATGCAACCCCTTCTTTCATTTGTGCGGTATGCACATTTGTATGCGATGCAACTCCTCTTTCATTTGTCCTCTTTCATTTGTGAACCCCTTTTTCATTTGTGTGGTATGCACATTTGTATGCGATGCAACTCCTCTTTCATTTGTCCTCTTTCATTTGTGAACCCCTTTTTCATTTGTGTGGTATGCACATTTGTATGCGATGCAACTCCTCTTTCATTTGTCCTCTTTCATTTGTGAACCCCTTTTTCATTTGTGTGGTATGCACATTTGTATGCGATGCAACTCCTCTTTCATTTGTCCTCTTTCATTTGTGAACCCCTTTTTCATTTGTGTGGTATGCACATTTGTATGCGATGCAACTCCTCTTTCATTTGTCCTCTTTCATTTGTGAACCCCTTTTTCATTTGTGTGGTATGCACATTTGTATGCGATGCAACTCCTCTTTCATTTGTCCTCTTTCATTTGTGAACCCCTTTTTCATCTCCCTCTATTGTTGTGTTATCTAAAAAATATACTAATGATAATGTTGATGTCTGGCATTGTCCTCCAACGAAGGCCATTCCGATTCTGACACGGACTAAGTCTGTTGGTTTACCGAAGAGGCGAAGAGATTTGTTGTTAGTGGATTATTATCACTGATGACAAAAACAACACGTGGTGGACCACAATTTCGTCCTTAGCATCCTGTCCCAATTGAACATTACCAATGAATTTGATACCCTTAACCACGATCTTGTCTGATTGACAGTCAGATCTGTTATTACCCAACTCAATACCATTAAGTAATCTCGCCACGCCTTTATTATCAAACTTAACGTCCCTTAATTGTTCATCGTGTAGCTGTAATTTCCTTACTCCCCTCTTAGTCTTCTTAATAAATCGGGGAATATTCTGAACGTACCATCTGCGAACATACTGGGTCTTAAAAGGTGCACGACTACAGTAACTACGCCTATACCCACTGACCGCCGGTGTCATTGACCTCCAATGCGCAAAGGGAGTCCGGTAATAGCTGCTTCCTATTCCTTCCATTTTTTATAAATAACTCCAAATCCTTTATACGAACACTTCTACAAGATTTGTTACATCTGCTAACCCTTCTGTACGCATAAATTTAGTAAAAATTTTAATAAATTATTTTTAAAATGTTACCAAGACTTAAGAACATACTATTTCAATAATTTTTTAACTTTTTATAAAAAATAATATAAAAAAAAATAATATAATAACTTATAATAACTTTTTAATTTTTTAATTAAAATATGTAATTGCACAACCTTTCACCAAAGGAATGGTCTTGCCACGCAGGACCTGATCCCGCCTATCCAAGACCCGTACCGGTCTCTCCTCATACGAGGCATCCTCATCTACCTCTAAATCGGTCCAATCCAATACATGTGATGGATCTGGCTCATACTTCCGAAGCATACTCACATGAAACACGTCATGCACTCCGGACAACTGCGGCGGTAAGGCTAACCGATAAGCAACCTCGCCCATCCTCTCAAGGATCTCAAAAGGACCAATAAACCGAGGGGATAACTTCCCACTCTTCCCAAACCTCATCAAACCTCGTCTAGGTGATATCCTCAGAAAGACATGATCACCTACTTCAAACGCTAAAGGCCTCCTCCTACGATCAGCATAAGATTTCTGACGACTCTGGGCTGTAACAAGCCTCCTACGGATAAGCTCAACTTTCTCCGTCGTCTCCCTAACCAACTCCGGACCCAACAAAGGTGCATCACCCACCTCGGCCCAACACACTGGAGACCTACACGGTCGGCCATACAAGGCCTCAAACGGTGCCATACCGATGCTAGACTGAAAACTGTTGTTATAGGCAAACTCTACCAAGGGTAAGTGCCTCTCCCACGTCCCACTGAAGTCAAGGACACAACCCCGAAGCATATCCTCGAGGATCTGAATAGTACGCTCAGACTGCTCGTCAGTCTGAGGGTGATAAGCCGTACTAAAGGCCAACTTAGTGCCCAAGGCACTTCTACAACCACCCAAATAGCATCACTACCCCGTTGAGTCCTCAGAAGACCTACAACGAGGTCCATAGTGACATGCTCCCACTTCCACTCGGCAATAGGCAAGGGTTGCAGTAAACCCGCTGGCCTCTGATGCTTGGCCATCACTTGCTGGCAAGTAAGGCAGGCACTTTGATACGAAAACAGCCACATCCCTCTTCATACCCCGCCACCAAAATTGGCGACCCAAATCCTGATACATCTTAATACCTCCCGGATGCACCGCAAGGCGTGAATGGTGAAACTCTCGAAGTACTTCCTCTCGGCAAGCCTCCGGTACAAACAAACGGTCTCGGTATCTTACCCTCAGGTCGGGATACACCGTCAAACCCTTCTCAACTTTCCCACTGGAGATCTTCTCTCGGAGGGATTCTACCTCAAGGTCACCTCTCTTGAATGGTAAGGTTCAACTATAAATGTTTCGAAACCACACACTACACTCTAATCAAAAGTGTAGGCTGCGCACCGGCGTGAATGATGAAACTCTCGGAGTACCTCCTCTCGACAAGACTCCGGCACAAACAGACGGTCTCGGTATCTCACACTCAGGTCGGGATACACCGTCAAACCCTTCTCAACTTTCCCACTGGAGATCTTCTCTCGGAGGGATTCTACCTCAAGGTCACCTCTCTGTGCCTCCAGCACTCTAATCACAAGTGTAGGCTGCGCAACAACAGAAAACAAGGCCGCAGCCTCAAGAGATTCGCCCAGTAGCAAATCAAACTCGCCAAGTGCTCCCAACATCTCCCATTCCCGGATGGCTATACAAGCTACATCACTAATGGTCTTCCTACTAAGGGCATCGGCCACAACATTGGCCTTTCCCGGATGATAATGCAACTCAAAATCATAATCCTCGATGAACTCCATCCACCTCCTCTGCCTCAAATTCAAGTCTCTCTGTGTAAACAGATACTTCAAACTCTTGTGGTCCGAGAATACCTCGAGCCTCTCACCATAAAGGTAATGCCTCCAGATTTTCAAGGCAAAGATCACTGCCGCTAACTCTAGGTCGTGTATGGGGTAATTCTTCTCGTGGATTTTCAACTGACGTGAACCATAAGCTACCATTTTTCCTTCTTGCATCAACACACAACCCAAACCCTCTCGTGAGGCATCACAATAAACTGCATAACCCAACCCTCTTTCCTGAATAATCAATACCGGAGCGGTGGTCAATCTAACTTTCAGCTCTTGGAACGACTTTTTAAAAGTCTCACTCAACACAAACTTGACTCCCTTCCGAGTCAGTCGAGTCAATGGTGACGCTAACCTGGAGAAATCTTTCACAAACCGACGGTAATACCCAGCTAATCCCAGAAAATTGCGGATCTCAAACACACTCTTAGGCTGTGCCCAATCTTGCACTGCCTCAATCTTGGATGCATCAACAGACACCCCTTCCCCGGATACCACGTGGCCTAAGAATTTGACTTCCCTTAGCCAGAACTCACACTTCCCAAACTTGGCATACAGCCTATGGGCTCTAAGCAACTCAAGCACCACTCTCAAGTGTTCCTCGTGCTCCTCCTCTGAAGGCGAATAGATATGGATGTCGTCCATGAAGACGACCACAAATCGGTCTAAGAACTCCCGAAAAATCCGGTTCATCATGTCCATAAAGACTGCCAGTGCATTGGTAAGCCCAAATGGCATCACCAGAAACTCATAATGGCCATACCGCGTACGGAATGCCGTTTTCGGAATATCCTCTTCCCTGACCCTCACCTGGTGGTAACCCGATCTCAAGTCTATCTTAGAGAAACAACGGGAACCCTTCAACTGGTCAAACAAATCATCTATACGGGGCATAGGGTACTTATTCTTAACCGTAGCCCGATTGAACTTCTGGTAGTCTATACACAATCTCAAGGCACCATCTTTCTTTTTAGCAAAGAGGGCCGGTGCTCCCCACGGAGAAACACTAGGGCGAACAAAACCCTTATCTAGCAATTCCTGGGGCTGAACTTTCAACTCAAGCAACTCTGCTGGAGCAAAACGGTAAGGTGCTATAGAAATCGGCGCCGTACCAGGTACTAAATCAATAGAGAACTCTATCTCTCGATGAGGTGGCAAACTAACAAGGTCCTCGGGAAAGACATCTGAATACTCGCAAACCACCCTCGGCATCACAAGCTGGGTCTCACCACACTCACCACTCTCAAAGCTAGCAAGTAGACCACTAAGTTCACTCCGCCTTCGCGAATCATACCCCGGTGGCAAAACACTACCAACCCGGTCTCCCAAGAAATGGAACCACTCCCCGCTCAAGGTACATAACGTAACCCTCTGGCGGTAGCAATCAATAACAGCCCGGTATGACGATAGCCAGTCCATACCCAAAATAACATCAAAACCCTTCATGGGCATGACAACAAACGAAAAAGGAAGCCTATAGTCGGCGACCTCTATATCACAACCTCTAACACCCTGTTTCAGAATCAACTCACCACCCAAAGGCGATACCACACAAATAGGAGATGCTAACTGTGCCAACTCCAATTCCAAAACAGATGCAAATGCAGCAGATACAAAAGAATGAGATGCACCCGTGTCTATCAACACATTAGCAACCGAGTTGCAAAACAGAAAAGTACCTCTCACTACTGATGGAGCTGGTACTAAATCCTGCGCGGTAACGGCATACACGCGCCCCGTAGGCCCCTGGTCTACCTGCTCACCTCTCGGAGCAAAAGACTGCTGCACAGACTGGGACGACGAAGCTCCCGGATTGGCCCTCGAGGCCTGCACAGACTGAGCTGGCTGAAAACTCCGCGTCTGCCTGGAACCAGACGCTCCCGACGTGGCACTCAACTGCGGGCAAAACCTCTTCAGGTGCCCAGGCTGTCCGCACTGATAACAAGACAAGGGTTGCCCCCTGCCCAAACTCTGACTCTGCAGTCTAGCTGAAGAAGAAGCAGCTCTCTGACCCCCACCTTTCTGCGGGCAAACTGAAACCTTGTGACCCAGCTGGCCACACTTGTAACAAGCAAACTCCCCCTGATTGCCTCTCCCCGAGCCTGCACTCGGCACTGGAAAGGTCGATCTAGAAACTGCTCCCTGAGACTGCTGAGGGTTGTAACCCCTCTGCCTCCTGCCATCACCCTGGCCATCTTGGCTCCTCTTGGAGCCCCTCTGCTGTTCCTCCTCTTCCTACATCATAATTTCCATATGAGCAGCGGCATCTACCAGGTGTCTATACTCACGGATGTAAGACCCAGCAACTCTCAACTTGAGGCCCCGCCTCAACTTCCGCTCAAACTCATAGCAACGGCGTTCCTCAGACGCCACCAGTTCAGGTGCAAACCTAGACAGACTGGTAAAAGTAGCCTCGAACTCGGCCACTGACAAGCCCTGCTGTTTAAGCCGGCTAAACTGATCCCTCAGCTTCTCCCTAGCTGTTGCAGACAAAAACCTCTCCTGAAAAGCATTCACAAACGCCTCCCATGTACCACCAACACGAGCCTTCTCGTACTTCCACCATTGACCCGCATCTCCCTTTAGCTGGAAGGATGCCAAGGTCACTTTCTGTGCTCCATCCTCGATGCCAAGCATCTCGAACGTCTTACTCATTTGCTCTAGCCACTCATCAGCCTTCAGTGGCTCCTTCGGATCCCCGATAAACTCATCCGGATTTGACCGGAAAAACTCCCTCTTCAGGAAAGAAGGCCCTGCCTCAGCTGCCTGATTCCCAGCTCTGAGAATACCCAAAGCTCCTACTATCTCTCTGGCCAAGGCACCCATAGCCTGCTGACCCTTCCCTCCTCTTGCGCCGGAATTTCATCCGGTATAGGCGTCTCCTGCCTCCTAGGCCTACCTCGCCTATCACCACGTCCTCATCTTGACATCCTAATAAAGGTAACGAAAACATTAGCACATTCACAAATGTGCCGAAGCTATCTCACTCATGTCCTAAAGCATTGGACAACAATAATTCATTCCACGTAAGCACATAATCACAAAAGCACCTACGAATTTCATTTCCGGATAATGACAGTCCCGTAGCGTTGCTAGAGTTCTGGTTAGAGACAGCATTGATCAAGTGCTTTTCCAACAAGACTCACAGAAACCCAAGGATCCAATCAACATCCTAGAAATTAAATCTCATACCCACATAGCCACATAAACATGTTATCAATTAAACACATAGCATATAATACTACATCTAAGTCTCAATCAAGCGAGACAAACCCATTGTGATCCTAATCACTTCCCACGTACCCAAAGTATTCGAACCCGGTACGCTCTGATACCAAGTTGTAACGCCCTCAAAATAATAACGTTAAACCCATTAAATAAGACATGCAATGATATACAAAAAGTTCCACATTCTTTCATTTTCGAGAGTTTCATTACAAAAAGTATTACATGTTAACAATAAAAGCAAATGCCCTACAGGCTTACAGCTTTCCAAGTTAACGCTTGGTTACAACAAAAGAGTACTAACTCGTATGCCATTCCATTTGACTTATGCACTGCTCTTATGGACCACTTGTATTTTAGATTATTGCTTCCACACTTGTGAGCCCCCTATATCTATACTCTGATTATGTGTGAATCTTGAAAGTTGGCCTTCGATAATTACGGATTACTGGCCATCACGGCACCAAACTACCAGGGGCGGTTTGGGGTCGTGACAGATACATTCACATAAATCACATATTTATGTCATACGACTTATGAGTCCAAGTTACTATTCATTTTCCCTTTTTCAACAGATAAGCATGTTAGCTCTATCATTATTCAACAGATATGTATAAAAACTATATCTCACATTCACAGATAAGCATATAAGCTATACCCACATTCCCAACAGATATGTATAACAACAATATCCCACACTCACAGATAAGCATATAGGCTGTACCCACATTCCCAACAGATATGTATAACAACAATATCCCACATTCATAGATAAGCATATAAGCTGTATCCACATTTCACAAAGATAAGCATATAAGCTCTATCTTCACTTCTCTAGACAAGCATATGAGCTGTATCTACGGAGTTCATCCCCTATCTTCTCCCAACACTATCCGGTTTAAGGTACATCCCCCATCTTCCCCTAAACCGCGGAGTACATCCCCCATCTCCTCCTCTACACATAACGTATACAAACACATTGGTTCTATATACAATCACTCAATACATACAGTTAATGTATTCTAACAACCGTCAATTTTCATGACACATTCCATTTATTAGTTTTCGTTTGCCTAATCGTCATGCATTGTCTACAACAATCACGACTATCCTCCACCGATAGCCCAAAGCAATTATTTCTAAACAGAAAATAAATGCACAAATGGATATTCAATCAACATTTCATTTCCTCATTTCTCCCAATTAATTATCCCAATTAATCAAACAATGTAATTAGGCCAATTCCCATAATTAACATTACAACCCTTAGGTCCCATTTTAAATCAATGATTCAAACAATGTAATTAGGTCATTTTCCATAATTACCATTTCAACCCTTAGGTCCCATTTTCATCAATGATTCAACATTTATTTCATTTCTCTATACCAAACATACGTCTAGGTTTATTATAAATAAAACCCTAACATTTGTAAAATAACACAGAAGCCCCAAATCCTCACAAGATTACCGAA
>NW_021025364.1:110400-123632 GCF_004153795.1 Camellia sinensis | reverse complement strand
GTGTCCGATTGTTTAAGCCCTAATGCATGGGAGATGGCAAATAAACACCATAATTACATATGTGCCATCATGTAGGAGGGTCCGAATAAGTGTCCGACTGTCTAAACCCTAATGCATGAGAAATGGCAAATAAACACCATAATTACATATCTGCCAGCATGCAAGAGGGTCCGAATAATTGTCCGAGTGTTTAAGCCCTAATGCATGAGAAATGACAAGTAAACATCATAATTACATATCTGCCATCATGCAAGAGGGTCCGAATAAGTGTCCGAGTATTTATACCCTACGGCAAGAGAAATGGCAAATAAACACCATAATTACACATCTGCCATCATGGAAGAGGGTCCGAATAAGTGTCCGATTGTTTAAACCCTAATGCATGAGAAATGGCAAGTAAACACCACAATTCCATATCAGCCATCATCGAAGAGGCACCGAATAAGTGTCTGAGTATTTAAACCCTAATGCATGAGAAATGGCAAATAAACACCACAATTACATATCTGCCATCATGCAAGAGGGTCCGAACAAGTGGCCGAGTGTTTAAACCTAATGCATGAGAAATGACAAGTAAAAACGCAAAAATTACATATCTGCCATCATGCAAGAGGGTCCGAATAAGTGTCCGATTGTTTAAACCCTAATGCATGAGACATGGAAAATAAACACCATAATTACATATCTACCATCATACAGGAGGGTCCGAATAAGTGTCCGAGTGTTTAAGCCCTAATCCGTGAGAAATGGCAAGTAAACAACATAATTACATATCTGCCATCATGCAAGAGGGTCCAAAAAAGGTTCCGAGTGTTTAAGCCCTAATGCGTGAGAAATGACAAGTAAACACTATAATTACATATCTGCCATCATGCAAGAGGGTCCGAATAAGTGTCCAAGTGTTTAAACCCTAATGCATGAGAAATGGCAAATAAACACCATAATTACATATCAGGCATCATGCAAGAGGGTCCGAATAAGTGTCCGAGTGTTTGACCCCTAATGCATGAGAAATGGCAAGTAAACACCATAATTACATATCTGCCATCATGCAAGAGGGTCTGAATAAGTGTCCTAGTATTTGTACCCTAATGCAATAGGAATGGTAAATAAACACCATAATTACATATCTGCCATCATCCAAGAGTGTTTAAGCCCTAATGCGTGAGAAATGGCAACTAACAACATAATTAAATATCTGCAATCGTGCAAGAGGGTCCAAATTAGTGTACGAGTGTTTAAACCCTAATGCATGAGAAATGGCAAGCAAACAACACAATTACATATCTGCCATCATGCAAGAGGGTCCGAATAAGTGTTCGAGTGTTTGAGCCCTAATGCATGAGAAATGGAATACAAACAACATAATTACATATATGCCATCATGCAAGAGGTACAAGTAAGTGTCCGAGTGTTTAAACCCTAATGCATGAGAAATGACAAGTAAGCACCATAATTACATATCTACCATCATGCAAGAGGGTCCGAATAAGTGTCCGAGTGTTTAAGCGCTAATGCATGAGAAATGGCAAGTAAACACCATAATTACATATCTGCCATCATGCAAGAGGGTCCGAACACGTGTCCGAGTGTTTAAACCCTAATGCATGGGAAATGGCAAGTAAACACCATAATTCCATATCTGCCATCATGCAAGAGGGTCCGAATAAGTGTCTGAGTGTCTAAACCCTAATGCGTTAGAAATGGCAAATAAACACCATAGTTACATATCTGCCACCATGCAAGAGGGTCCGAACAATTGTCCGAGTGTTTAAGCCCCAATGCATGAGAAATGACAAGTAAACACCATAATTACATATCTGACATCATGCAAGAGGGTCTGAATAGTTGTCCGAGTATTTATACCCTAAGGCAAGAGAAATGGCAAATAAACACCATAATTACATATCTGCCATCATGCAAGAGGGTCCGAATAAGTGTCTGAGTGTTTAAACCCTAATGCATGAGAAATGGCAAGTAAACACCACAATTACATATCTGCCATCATGCAAGAGGGTCGGAATAAGTGTTCGAGTGTCTAAACCCTAATGCATGAGAAATGGCAAATAAACACCATAATTACATATCTGCCACCATGCAAGAGGGTCCGAATAAGTGTCCAAATGTTTAAGCCCTAATGCATGAGAAATGACAAGTAAACACCATAATTACATATCTGACATCATGCAAGATGGTCTGAATAAGTGTCCGAGTATTTATACCCTAAGGCAAGAGAAATGGCAAATAAACACCATAATTACATATCTGCCATCATGCAAGAGGGTCCAAATAAGTGTTCGAGTGTTTAAACCCTAATGCATGAGAAATGGAAACTAAACACCATAATTACATATCTGCCATCATCCAAGAGGGTCCAAATAAGTGTCCGAGTATTTAATCTCCAATGCATGAGAAATGACAAACAAACACCATAATTACACATCTGCCACCATGCAAGAGGGTCGAAATAAGTGTTCGAGTGTTTTAACCCTAATGTTTGAGAAATGGCAAGTAAACACCATAATTACATATCTGCCATCACGCAAGAGGGTCCGAATAAGTTTCCGAGTCTTTAAACCCTAATGCATGAGAAATTGGAAACAAACACCATAATTACATATCTGCCATCATACAAGAGGGTCGGAAGAAGTGTCCGATTATTTAAACACGAATGCGTGAGAAATGGCGATTAAACACCATAATTACATATCTGCCATCATGCAAGAGGGTCAGAATAAGTGTCCGAGTGTTTAAACCCTAATGCATGAGAAATATCAAGTAAACACCATAATTACATATCTGCCATCATGTAAGGGGGTCCGAATAAGTGTCCGAGTATTTAAACCCTAATGCATGAGAAATACAAATAAACACCATAATTACATATCTGCCATCATGCAAGAGGGTCCGAATAAGTGTCCGAGTGTTTAAACCCTAATGCATGAGAAATGGCAACTAAGCACCATAATTACATAACTACCATCATGCAAGAGGGTCCGAATAAGTGTCCGAGTGTTTAAACCCTAATGCATGAGAAATGTCAAGTAAACAACATAATTACATATCTGTCGTCGTGCAAGAGCGTCCGAATAAGAGTCCGAGTCTTTAAACTGTAATGCAAGGGAAATGGCAAATAAACAACATAATTACATATCTGCCATCATGCAAGAGGGTTTGAAAAAATGTCCGACTGTTTAAACCCCAATGCATGAGAAATGGCAAGTAAACAAAATAATTACATATCTACCATCATGCAAAAGGGTCCAAATATGTCTCCAAGTATTTAAACCCTAATGCATGAGAAATGGCAAACAAACACCATAATTACACATCTGCCATCATGCAAGAGGGTCGGAATAAGTGTTCGAGTGTTTAAACCCCAATGCTTGAGAAATGGCAAGTAAACACCATAATTACATATCTGCCATAATGCAAGAGGGTCCGAATAAGTGTCCGACTGTTTAAACCCTAATGCTTGAGAAATGGCAAGTAAACACCATAATTACATATATGCCATCACGCAAGAGGGTCCGAATAAGTGTCCGAGTATTTAAACCCTAATGCATGAGAAATGGCAACTAAGCACCATAATTACATAACTGCCATCATGCAAGAGGGTCCGAATAAGTGTCTGTGTGTTTAAACCCTAATGCATGAGAAATTGCAAGTGAACACCGTAATTACATATCTGCCATCATGCAAGAGGGTCGGAATAAGTGTCTGATTGTTTAAACACGAATGCAAGAGAAATGGCGATTAAACACCATAATTACATATCTACCATCATGCAAGAGGGTCCGAATAAGTGTCCGAGTGTTTAAACCCTAACGCATGACAAATAGCGATTAAACACCATAATTACATATCTGTCATCGTGCAAGAGGGTCCGAATAAGTGTCCGAGTCTTTAACCCGTAATGCATGGGAAATGGTAAATAAACAACATAATTACATATCTGCCATCATGCAAGAGGGTCCGAATAAATGTCCGACTGTTTAAACCCTAATGCATGAGAAATGGCAAGTAAACAACATAATTACATATCTACCATCATGCAAAAGGGTCCAAATATGTCTCCGAGTATTTAAACCCTAATGCATGAGAAATGGCAAACAAACACCATAATTACACATCTGCCATCATGCAAGAGGGTCGGAATAAGTGTTCGAGTGTTTAAACCGTAATGCCTGAGAATTGGCAAGTAAACACCACAATTACATATCTGCCATCATGCAAGAGGATCCAAAGAAGTTTCTGTGTGTTTAAACCCTAATGCATGAGAAATTGCACGTAAACACCATAATTACATATCTGCCATCATGCAAGAGGGTCGGAATAAGTGTCCGATTTTTTAAACACGAATGCATGAGAAATGGCGATTAAACACCATAGTTACATATATGTCATCATGCAAGAGGGTCCAAATAAGTGTCCGAGTCTTTATATCGTAATGCATGGGAAATTTCAAATAAACAACATAATTACATATCTGCCATCATGCAAGAGGGTCGGAATAAGTGTCCGAGTGTTTAAACCCTAACGCATGACAAATGGCGATTAAACACCATAATTACATATCTGCCATCGTGCAAGAGGGTCCGAATAAGTGTCCAAGTGTTTAAACCCTAATGCATGAGAAATGGCAAGTAAACACCACAATTACATATCTGCCATCATGCAAGAGGGTCGGAATAAGTGTCCGAGTGTTTAAACCCTAATGCATGAGAAATGTCAAGTAAACACCATAATTACAGATCTGCCATCATGTAAGGGGGTCCGAATAAGTGTCCGAGTATTTAAACCCCAATGCATGAGAAATGCAAATAAACACCATAATTACATATCTGCCATCATGCAAGAGGGTCCGAATAAGTGTCTGACTGTTTATACCCTAATGCTTGAGAAATGGCAAGTAAACACCATAATTACATATATGCCATCACGCAAGAGGGTCCGAATAAGTGTCCGAGTGTTTAAACCCTAATGCATGAGAAATGGCAACTAAGCACCATAATTACATAACTACCATCATGCAAGAGGGTCCGAATAAGTGTCTGTGTGTTTAAACCCTAATGCATGAGAAATTGCAAGTAAACACCATAATTACATGTCTGCCATCATGCAAGAGGGTCGGAATAAGTGTCCGATTGTTTAAACAAGAATGCATGAGAAATGGCGATTAAACACCATAATTACATATCTGCCATGATGCAAGAGAGTCCGAATAAGTGTCCGAGTGTTTAAATCGTAATGCATGGGAAATGGCATATAAACAACATAATTACATATCTGCCATCATGCAAGAGGGTCGGAATAAGTGTCCGAGTGTTTAAACCCTAACGCATGACAAATGGCGATTAAACACCATAATTACATATTTGCCATCGTGCAAGAGGGTCCGAATAAGTGTCCGAGTCTTTAAACCGTAATGCATGGGAAATGGTAAATAAACAACATAATTACATATCTGCCTTCATGCAAGAGGGTCCGAATAAATGTCCGACTGTTTAAACCCTAATGCATGAGAAACGGCAAGTAAACAACATAATTACATATCTACCATCATGCAAAAGGGTCCAAATATGTCTCCGAGTATTTAAACCCTAATGCATGAGAAATGGCAAACAAATACCATAATTACACATCTGCCATGATGCAAGAGGGTCGGAATAAGTGTTCGAGTGTTAAAACCGTAATGCCTGAGAAATGGCAAGTAAACACCATAATTACATATCTGCCATCATGCAAGAGGGTCCGAATAAGTGTCCGACTGTTTAAACCCTAATGCTTGAGCACTGGCAAGTAAACACCATAATTACATATATGCCATCACCCAAGAGGGTCCGAATAAGTGTCCGAGTGTTTAAACCCTAGTGCCTGAGAAATGGCAACTAAGCACCATAATTACATATCTGCCATCATGCAAGAGGGTCCAAATAAGTGTCTGTGTGTTTAAACCCTAATGCATGAGAAATTGCAAGTAAACACCATAATTACATATCTTCCATCATGCAAGAGGGTCGGAATAAGTGTCTGATTGTTTAAACACGAATGCATGAGAAATGGCGATTAAACACCATAATTACATATCTGTCATCATGCAAGAGAGTCCGAATAAGAGTCCGAGTCTTTATATCGTAATGCATGGGAAATGTCAAATAAACAACATAATTTCATATCTGCCATCATGCAAGAGGGTCGGAATAAGTGTCCGAGTGTTTAAACCCTAACGCATGACAAATGGCGATTAAACACCATAATTACATATCTGCCATCGTGCAAGAGGGTCCGAATTAGTGTCCAAGTGTTTAAACCCTAATGCATGAGAAATGGCAAGTAAACACCATAATTACATATCTGCCATCATGCAAGAGGGTCGGAATAAGTGTCCAAGTGTTTAAACCCTAATGCATGAGAAATGTCAAGTAAACACCATAATTACATATTTGCCATAATGCAAGCGGGTCAGAATAAGTGTCCGAGTGTTTAAACCCTAATGCATGAGAAATGGCAAGTAAACACCATAATTACATATCTGCCATCATGTAAGGGGGTCCGAATAAGTGTCCGAGTATTTAAACCCTAATGCATGAGAAATACAAAATAAACACCATAATTACATATCTGCCATCATGCAAGAGGGTCTGAATAAGTGTCTGTATGTTTAAACCCTAATGCATGAGAAATTGCAAGTAAACACCATAATTACATGTCTGCCATCATGCAAGAGGGTCGGAATAAGTGTCCGATTTTATTAAACACAAATGCATGAGAAATGGCGATTAAACACCATAATTACATATCTGCCATCATGCAAGAGGGTCCGAATAAGTGTCCGAGTCTTTAAATCGTAATGCATGGGAAATGGCAAATAAACAACATAATTACATATCTGCCATCATGCAAGACGGTCGGAATAAGTGTCCGAGTGTTTAAACCCTAACGCATCACAAATGGCGATTAAACACCATAATTACATATCTGCCATCGTGCAAGAGGGTCCGAATCGGTGTCCAAGTGTTTAAACCCTAATGCATGAGAAATGGCAAGTAAACACCATAATTGCATATCTGCCATCATGCAAGAGGGTCGGAAGAAGTGTCCGAGTGTTTAAACCCTAATGCATGAGAAATGTCAAGTAAACACCATAATTACATATCTGCCATCATGCAAGAGGGTCGGAATAAGTGTCCAAGTGTTTAAACCCTAATGCATGAGAAATGGCAAGTAAACACCATAATTACTTATCTGCCATAATGCAAGAGGGTTGGTATAAGTGTACGAGTGTTTAAACCCTAATGCATGGGAAATGGCAAGTAAACACCATAATTACATATCTGCCATCATGCAAGAGGGTCCGAATAAGTGTCCGAGTGTTTAAACCCTAATGCATGAGAAATGGAAACTAAACACCATAATTACATATCTGCCATCATCAAGGAGGGTCCAAATAAGTGTCCGAGTATTTAATCTCCAATGCATGAGAAATGACAAACAAACACCATAATTACACATCTGCCACCATGCAAGAGGGTCGAAATAAGTGTTCGAGTGTTTTAACCCTAATGCTTGAGAAATGGCAAGTAAACACCATAATTACATATCTGCCATCATGCAAGAGGGTCCGAATAAGTGTCCGAGTCTTTAAACCCTAATGCATGAGAAATTGCAAGTAAACACCATAATTACATATCTGCCATCATACAAGAGGGTCGGAAGAAGTGTCCGATTGTTTAAACACGAATGCGTGAGAAATGGCGATTAAACACCATAATTACATATCTGCCATCATGCAAGAGGGTCCGAATAAGTGTCCGAGACTTTAAATCGTAATGCATGGGAAATGGCAGATAAACAACATAATTACAAATCTGCCATCATGCAAGAGGGTCGGAATAAGTGTCCGAGTGTTTAAACCCTAACGCATGAGAAATGGCGATTGAACACCATAATTACATATCTGCCATCGTGCAAGAGGGTCCGAATAAGTGTCCGAGTCTTTAAACCGTAATGCATGGGAAATGGCAAATAAAGAACATAATTACATATCAGGCATCATGCAAGAGGGTCCGAATAAATGTCCGACTGTTTAAACCCTAATGCATGAGAAATGGCAAGTAAACAACATAATTACATATCTACCATCATGCAAAACAGTCCAAATATGTGTCCGAGTATTTAAATCCTAATGCTTGAGAAATGGCAAACAAACACCATAATTACACATCTGCCATCATGCAAGAGGGTCGGAATAAGTGTTCGAATGTTTAAACCCTAATGCCAGAGAAATGGCAAGTAAACACCATAATTACATATCTGCCATCATGCGAGATGGTCCGAATAAGTGTCCGAGTGTTCAAACCCTAATGCATGGGAAATGGCATGTAAACACCATAATTACATATCTGCCATCATGCAAGGGGGTCCGAATAAGTGTCCGAGTGTTTAAACCCTAATGCATGAGAAATGGAAACTAAAGACCATAATTACATATCTGCCATCATGCAAGAGGGTCCAAATAAGTGTCCGAGTATTTAAACCCTAATGCATGAGAAATGGTAAACAAACACCATAATTACACATCGTCCATCATGCAAGAGGGTCAGAATAAGTGTTTGAGTGTTTAAACCCTAATGCCTGAGAAATGGCAAGTAAACATCATAATTACATATCTGCCATCTTGCAAGAGGGTCCGAATAAGTGTCCGAGTGTTTAAACCCTAATGCATGAGAAATGGCAAGTAAACACCATAATTACATATCTCCCATCATCCAAGAGGGTCCGAATAAGTGTCCGACTATTTATACCCTAATGCATGGGAAATGGCAAATAAACACCATAATTACATATCTACCATCAGGCAAGAGGGTCCGAATAAGTGTCCGAGTGTTTAAACCCTAATGCTTGGGAAATGGCAAGTAAACACCATAATTAAATGTCTGCCATCATGCAAGAGGGTCCGAATGAGTGTCCGAGTGTTTAAACCCTAATGCATGAGAAATGGCAACTAAACACCATAATTACATATCTCCCATCATGCAAGAGGGTCCAAATAAGTGTCCAACTATTTAAACCCTAATGCATGAGAAATGGCAAATAAACTCCATAATTACATATCTGGCATCATGCAAGAGGGTCCGAATAAGTGTCCGAGTGTTTAAACCTAATGTACGGGAAATGGCAAGTAAACACCATAATTACATGTCTGCCATCATGCAAGAGGGTCCGAATAAGTGCCCGAGTGTTTAAACCCTAATGCATGAGAAATGGCAACTAAACACCATAATTACATATATGCCATCATGCAAGAGGGTCCGAATAAGTGTCTGTGTGTTTAAACCCTAATGCTTGAGAAATTGCAAGTAAACACCATAATTACATATCTGCCATCATGCAAGAGGGTCGGAATAAGTGTCCGATCGTTTAAACCCTAATGCATGAGAAATGGGGATTAAACACCATAATTACATATCTACCATTATGCAAGAGGGTTCGAATAAGTGTCTGAGTCTTTAAACCGTAATGCATGGGAAATTGAAAATAAATAACATAATTACATATCTGCCATCATGCAGGAGGGTCCGAATAAATGTCCGACTGTTTAAACCCTAATGCGTGTGAAATGGCAAATAAACACCATAATTACATATCTGCCATCATGCAAGAGGGTCCGAATAAGTGTCCGAGTGTTTAAGCCCTAATGCATGAGAAATGGCAAATAAACAACATAATTACATATCTGCCATCATGCAAAAAGGTCCAAATTAGTGTCCGAGTGTTTAAACCCTAATACATGAGAAATGGCAAGTAAACACCATAATTACACATCTGCCATCATGGAAGAGTGTCGGAATAAGTGTTCGAGTGTTTAAACCGTAATGCATGAGAAATGACAAATAAACACCATAATTACATATCTGCCATCATGCAAGAGGGTCCGAATAAGTGTCTGAGCCTTTAAACCGTAATGCATGGGAAACGGCAAACAAACACCTGAGAGCGTAATTTTTGGTGAAAATTGGGTCGTGCTGTGAGATGGACTTTGTGGCCCAAAGTACGAAGGATTGTGTAAAAAAGGCCAAAAAGTTACTCCGGCCCAGGAGAGATAAAGTTACTCCGGTTCAAGAGTGATAAAGTTACTCCGGCCCAGAAGAGATGTTGAGTTACTTCGGTCCGTGCAACTTGGAGTTAGGCCGGTCTCAGAAATAGTCCGGTCATGATGTATTCTGGGTAGGTCGGTTGGGATGTTTCTATTCAGTAGATCGGTCCAAACACACCATGGTTCGTGTATGAGAGAACCGAGATATGGTGCAGCAAGAGGAAGAACCGAACTACGGTTAGTACGGCCTACTCTGTGACTCAGTATAGCCAGGTTTATCTCGGTCGTATGGCAGTTCGGCCGTAGTTAAAACCATCCCACTCGGTTTAAGAAGTGGGGGGTGTGTAAAAGCATAAGCATTATCCTTTAGGAGTATGGATCCTATGAGGACTTTGCATGGAGAAATAACAGTCCTGCTAGGATTGTGCCACTCGAAAGCTATAAAAGCTCACAAGCATCACCTTGGAGGAGGTATCATAACACAACATACAATTTTTACTTCCTGATTACATTGAGCTTTGTCTATTTGTCAAGTTTTCTGACTTAGGCATCAGAGAGGTTTCCGGCACACACCCGCCGGCTAGCTCACGTTTGTGTTTTCAGGTGACAAAGCGACGTCGTACGGAGGAGCGTGGACTTAGTCAACAGGATTATACGAGGAGAATTATTTCTTCCCCGTACAATTGGCGCCGTCTGTGGGAACAACAGACAAGAACAAAACCTCTTGATTAAAGCTTCTCCCCTTTACATTCAATGGCACACAATGAAGAATTGCCGCAGTCCGCCGTCGACGGACTAAGTCCAGAAGGGGGCGCAAGGCGTGAAGGATTACCTTCTGTCCCTCCCATGGCGGACTTGGAGGCCCAACGACATACCTCCAGGAGGGATGCTAGGGGAAGACGGAATAACAGCCCCCATCGCTCTCATTCACAAAGTCCAGATAGGCAAAGACGGAGGATTGACCCTCAAGCTCTGGAAGATCGCGTGAAAGAACAAGATGAATTGATAAGAAAGATGGTGGCAGACATGGAAGGCCTTGAAACGCCAGATGAAGAAAAAAGAAGTGGCGACAGGAGAGGGGCGCAGAAACAAGCCGCCCCCTCGCCACTCAGAAAATTGTAGTAGGAATACTACACCCTCGCAAGGAGAGAGCAGAAGCCTCAGGACAGGCGACACTCAATCCTGGTCTTCCAGAACCCATCACTCCAGGTCTGAGAGGACGAGATCTGAAAGGTCATACTCTGAAGGAAGCACATATTGGCCTTCACATTCGCACCAAACCAGATCTAGACAGACAGAATTACCCAGATCATCCGACTTACGAACCGTGCTCGAAGAGAAAGCACGATGCAAGGAGGATGCCAGGGCAAGGGATCCACATAGAGTTTCAGCCTTGCAGCGGTTGGCTCCTCGGACGCATGGAAGCGTCGAGGTTGGAATGCCAATACCGCGACCGGCCTACGAACCAACGGGCAAAGCATTGGAAAGACTACAGACTTCGCCATTTGTTCCAGCAATCGAAAATGCGCCCCTTCTATCAGGCTTCCTTCAACCGAAATTCACTACATATGAAGGGAAGACAGATCCCTACTCACACTTGAGCCACTTTCGCCAAGTCATGGTTGTATACAGACGAAACGAGGCCTTAATGTGCATACTCTTCCCATTAAGTCTTGGCGACCTAGGCTTGACTTGGTTTGAGAAACTCCCAGAAGGCAGCATAGCCTCTTGGGCACAATTAGCAGAAGCCTTTGTGACAAGGTTCCGAACAAACACTAAAACCCCGGTGGAGATCGATCAGCTACTCTCCATCGACATGGGTGATAAAGAGACCCTAAGATCCTACAACAGTCGCTACTGGGAGACATTCAACCAGATTGGGGACTGCCCCACCAATCTCGCCATTGCACAATATAAAAGAGGCCTTCCAGTCGGAAACAGACTAAGGGACTCTATCACCATGACGCCACCCCTTACCATGGAAGCCCTGATGGAGAGAGTGCATCAGCGGAACAGACTAAGGGATTCGATTACCATGACGCCACCCCTCACTATGGAAGCCCTGATGGAAATAGTGCATCAGCACATCAGGGTAGAAGAGGATGGCGCACGAGCCAAAGCAAAATCTAGTACGACCGCAGTACCAGAAAAGAAGACCTCAACAAAGGTCAATACAGTAGATCGTCAGAGCAAAAATGGACATGGCAGACGAGATAACGGAGAAGACCCTGATAAAAGATGGTTGAGAATCCGTACTGCCATAACCACGGTGTTCAAGAAACCGATATATCGGATTCTTAGCGAAATAAGAGATGAGCCTTTCGTCAAGTGGCCAGCCAAGCTAGGAGAAGCCCAGAAGGATTATGACGAAAGATCGCGGTGCACCTTCCACAAAGAAAAAGGGCACCGCACTGAGAATTGCTCGCCATTGAGACAACACTTGGAAGAGTTGGTGGCAGCAGGCCACTTGGATAAATATATTGAAGGAGGGACGCAACCAGCCCCCCAAGATCACAATAACCCCAACGGAATGCCAATCGACGCCCCACCTCAAGGCATTATCAATGTAATACATGGAGTCTTTGAACCTGAGCGTGAATGCGAGCTCCGGGGATCAATCAAGAAGGCTGAGCACTTTAGAGAAGTGTTAAGTGCACAACCTGCCATCAAGAAGGGGAAGACAGAGGCAACAAATGTTATGTCTTTTTCGGATAAAGACTTGGATCGAATATACTGTCCTCACACTGATGCCCTAGTCGTCACTCTCCGAGTCAAGGATTTTGACGTCAAGCGGATTCTGATTGACCAGGGTAGTTCATGTGAAATCATGTACTAAATCATGTACTACGACACATTTAAACAACTGAAGCTACAAGACAAAGACTTGACAGGAGCGTGGACTTAGTCAACAGGATTATACGAGGAGAATTATTTCTTCCCCGTACAATTGGCGCCGCTTGTGGGAAAGACAGACAGAACAAAAACCTCTTGATTAAAGCTTCTTCCCTTTACATTCAATGGCACACATTGAAGAATTGCCGCAGTCCGCCGTCGACGGACTAACTCCAGAAGGGGGCGCAAGGCGTGAAGGATTACCTTCTGTCCCTCCCATGGCGGACTTGGAGCCCCAAAG
>NW_021025364.1:97255-109776 GCF_004153795.1 Camellia sinensis | reverse complement strand
ATGGCAAGTAAACAACATAATTACATATCGGCCATCATGCAAAAAGGTCCAAATAAGTGTCCGAGTGTTTAAATCCTATTGCATGAGAAATGGCAAGTAAACCCCATAATTACACATCTGCAATCATGGAAGAGGTTCGGAATAAGTGTTCGAGTGTTTAAACCCTAATGCATGAGAAATGACAAATAAACACCATAATTACATATCTGCCATCATGCAAGAGGGACTGAATAAGTGTTCGAGTGTTTAAGCCCTAATGCATGAGAAATGGCAAGTAAACAACATAATTACATATCGGCCATCATGCAAAAAGGTCCAAATAAGTGTCCGAGTGTTTAAATCCTATTGCATGAGAAATGGCAAGTAAACCCCATAATTACACATCTGCAATCATGGAAGAGGTTCGGAATAAGTGTTCGAGTGTTTAAACCCTAATGCATGAGAAATGACAAATAAACACCATAATTACATATCTGCCCTCATGCAAGAGGTTCCGAATAAGTGTCCGAGTCTTTAAACCGTAATGCATGGGAAACGGCAAATAAACACCATAATTACATATCTACCATCATGCAAGAGGTTCCGAATAAGTGTCCGAGTCTTTAAACCGTAATGCATGGGAAACGGCAAATAAACACCATAATTACATATCTGCCCTCATGCAAGAGGTTCCGAATAAGTGTCCGAGAGTGTTTAAACCCTAACGCATGAGAAATGGCTATTAAACAACGTAATTACATATCTGCCATCATGCAAGAGGGTCCGAATAAGTGTCCGCGTCTTTGAACCGTAATGCATGGGAAATGGAAAATAAACAACAAAATTACATATCTGCCATCATGCAAGAGGGCCCGAATAAGTGTCCGAGTCTTTAAACCGTAATGCCTGGGAAATGGCAAATAAACAACTTAATTACATATCTGCCATCATCCAAGAGGGTCCGAATATGTGTCCGAGTGTTTAAACCCTAATGCATGAGAAATGGCAACTAAACACCATAATTACATATCTGCCATCATGCAAGAGGGTCCGAATAAGTGTCTGTGTGTTTAAACCCTAATGCATGAGAAATTGCAAGTAAACACCATAATTACATATCTGCCATCGTGCAAGAGGGTCGGAATAAGTGTCCAAGTGTCTAAACCCTAACGCATGAGAAATGGTGATTAAACAACATAATTACATATCTGCCATCATGCAAGAGGGTCCGAATAAGTGTTCGAGTATTTATACCCTAATGCATGAGAAATGGAAAATAAACACCATAATTACATATCTGCCATCATGAAGAGGGTCTGAATAAGTGTCCGAGTATTTAAACCCTAATGAATGAGAAATAGCAAATAAACACCATAATTACAAATCGGCGATCACGCAAGAGTGTCCGAATGAGTGTCCCAGTGTTTAAACCCTAATGCATGGAAAATGGCAAGTAAACACCAAAGTTACATATCTGCCATCATGCAAGAGGGTCCGAATAAGTGTCCGAGTGTTTAAACCCTAATGCTTGAGAAATGGCAACTAAACACCACAATTACATATCTGCCATCATGCAAGAGGGTCCAAATAAGTGTCCGAGTCTTTAAACACTAATGCGTCAGAAATGGCAAATAAACAACATAATTACATATCTGCCATCATGCAAGAGGGTCCGAATAAATGTCCGACTGTTTAAACCCTAATGCGTGAGAAATGGCAAATAAACACCATAATTACATATCTGCCAAAATGCAAGAGGGTCCGAATAAGTGTCCGAGTGTTTAAGCCCTAATGCATGAGAAATGGCAAGTAAACAACATAGTTACATATCTGCCATCATGCCAAAGGGTCCAATAAGTGTCCGAGTGTTTAAACCTTAATGCATGAGAAATGACAAGTAAACACCATAATTACACATCTGCCATCATGCAAGAGGGTCCGAATAAGTGTCCGAGTGTTTATACCCTAATGCATGAGAAATGGCAAATAAACACCATAATTACAAATCTACCATCATGCAACAGGGTCCTAATAAGTGTCCGAGTGTTTAAACCCTAACCCATGAGAATGGCAAATAAACACCACAATTACATATCTGCCATCATGCAAGAGGGTCCGAATAAGTGTCCGAGTGTTTATACCCTATTGCATGAGAAACCATCATGCAAGAGGGTCGGAATAAGTGTCCGAGTGTCTAAACCCTAACGCATGAGAAATGGTGATTAAACAACATAATTACATATCTGCCATCATGCAAGAGGGTCCGAATAAGTGTCCGAGTCTTTCAACCGTAATGCATGGGAAACGGCAAATAAACACCATAATTACATATCAACCATCATGCAAGAGGGTCGGAATAAGTGTCCGAGCGCTTAAACCCTAATGCATGAGAAATGGAAAATAAACACCACAATTACATATCTAACAGCATGCAAGAGTGTCGGAATAAGTGTCCGAGTGTTTAAACCCTAACGCATCAGAAATGGCGATTAAACAAGATAATTACATATCTGCCATCATGCAAGAGGGTCCGAATAAGTGTCCGACTGTTTAAACCCTAATGCATGGGAAATGGCAAGTAAACACCATAATTACGCATCTGCCATCATGCAAGAGGGTCAGAATCAGTGTTCGAGTGTTTAAACCCTAATGCACGAGAAATGGCAAGTAAACACCATAATTACATATCTGCCATCATTCAAGAGGGTCCGAATAAGTGTCTGAGTGCTTATACCCTAATGCATTAGAAATGGCAAATAAACACCATAATTACATATCTACCATCATGCAAGAGGGTCCGAATATGTGTCCGAGTGTTTAAACCCTAATGCATGAGAAATGGAAAATAAACACCATAATTACATATCAACCATCATGCAAGAGGGTCGGAATAAGTGTCCGAGTGTTTAAACCCTAACGCATGAGAAATGGCGAATAAACACCATAGTTACATATCTGCCATTATGCAAGAGGTTCCGAATAAGTGTCCGAGTCTGTAAACCGTGATGCAAGGGAAATGGCAAATAAACACCATAATTACATATCTGCCATCATGCAAGAGGGTCCGAATAAATGTCCAACTGTTTAAACCCTAATGCATGAGAAATGACAAATAAACACCATAATTACATATCTGCCATTATGCAAGAGGGTCCGAATAAGTGTCCGAGTCTTTAAACCGTAATGCATGGGAAATGGAAAATAAACAACATAATTACATATCTGCCATCATGCAAAAGCGTCCGAATAAATGTCTGACTGTTTAAACCCTAATGCATGAGAAATGGCAAGTAAACACCATAATTGCATATCTGCCATCATGCAAGAGGGTCCGAATAAGTGTCCGAGTGTTTAAGCCCTAATGCATGAGAATTGGCCAGTAAACAACATAATTACATGTCTGCCATCATGCAAAAGGGTCCAAATAAGTGTCCGAGTGTTTAAAGCCTAATGCATGAGAAATGGTAAGTAAACACCATAATTACACATCTGCCATCATGCAAGAGGGTTGGAATAAGTGTTCGAGTGTTTAAACCCTAATGCACGACAAATGGCAAGTAAACACCATAATTACATATCTGCCATCATTCAAGAGGGTCTAAATAAGTGTCCGAGTGTTGACACCCTAATGCATTAGAAATGGTTAATAAACACCATAATTACATATCTACCATCATGCAAGATGGTCCGAATAAGTGTCCGAGTGTTTAAGCCCTAATGCATGAGAAATGGCCAGTAAACAACGTCATTACATATCTGCCATGATGTAAAACGGTCCAAATAAGTGTCCGAGTGTTTAAACCCTAATGCATGAGAAATGGAAAGTAAACACCATAATTACATATCAACCATCATGCAAGAGGATCGAAAAAAGTGTCCGAGTGTTTAAACCCTAACGCATGAGCAATGGCGATTAAACACCATAATTACATATCTGCCATCATGCAAGAGGGTCCGAATATGTGTCCGAGTCTTTAAACTGTAATGCATGGGAAATGGCAAATAAACACCACAATTACATATCTGCCATCATGCAAGAGAGTCTGAATAAATGTCCGACTGTTTAAACCGTACTGCATGAGAAATGGCAAATAAACACCATAATTACATATCTGCCATTATGCAAGAGGGTCCGAATAAGTGTCCGAGTCTTCATACCGTAATGCATGGGAAATGGAAAATAAACAACTTAATTACATATCTGCCATCATCCAAGAGGGTCCGAATATGTGTCCGAGTGTTTAAACCCTAGTGCATGGGAAATGGCAAGTAAATACCATCATTACATATCTGCCATCATGCAAGAGGGTGGGAATAAGTGTCCGAGTGTTTAAACACTAATGCATGAGAAATGGCAAGTAAACACCATAATTACATATCTGCCATCGTGCAAGAGGGTCCGAATAAGTGTCCGAGTATTTATACCCTAATGCATGAGAAATGGAAAATAAACACCATAATTACATATCTGCCATCATGAAGAGGGTCTGAATAAGTGTCCGAGTATTTAAACCCTAATGAATGAGAAATAGCAAATAAACACCATAATTACAAATCGGCGATCATACAAGAGTGTCTGAATGAGTGTCCCAGTGTTTAAACCCTAATGCATGGAAAATGGCAAGTAAACACCATAGTTACATATCTGCCATCATGCAAGAGGGTCCGAATAAGTGTCCGAGTGTTTAAACCCTAATGCTTGACAAATGGCAACTAAAAACCACAATTACATATCTGCCATCATGCAAGAGGGTCCAAATAAGTGTCCGAGTCTTTAAACACTAATGCGTGAGAAATGGAAAATAAACAACATAATTACATATCTGCCATCATGCAAGAGGGTCCGGATAAATGTCCGACTGTTTAAACCCTAATGCGTGAGAAATGGCAAATAAACACCATAATTACATATCTGCCAAAATGCAAGAGGGTCCGAATAAGTGTCCGAGTGGTTAAGCCCTAACGCATGAGAAATGGCAAGTAAACAACATAATTACATATCTGCCATCATGCAAAAGGGTCCAATAAGTGTCCGAGTGTTTAAACCTTAATGCATGAGAAATGGCAAGTAAACACCATAATTACAAATCTGCCATCATGCAAGAGGGTCCGAATAAGTGTCCGAGTGTTTATACCCTAATGCAAGGGAAATGGCAAATAAACACCATAATTACAAATCTACCATCATGCAAGAGGGTCCTAATAAGTGTCCGAGTGTTTGAACCCTAATCCATGAGAAATGGCAAATAAACACCACAATTACATATCTGCCATCATGCAAGGGGGTCCGAATAAGTGTCCGAGTGTTTATACCCTATTGCATGAGAAACGGCAAATAAACACCATACTTACATATCTACCATCATGCAAGAGGGTTGGAATAAGTGTCCGGGTGTTTAAACCCTAACGCATGAGAAATCACAAATAAACACCGTAATTACATATCTACCATCATGCAAGAGGGTCGGAATAAGTGTTCGAGTGTCTAAACCCTAACGCATGAGAAATGGTGATTAAACAACATAATTACATATCTGCGATCATGCAAGAGGGTCCGAATAAGTGTCCGAGTCTTTAAACCGTAATGCATGGGAAACGTAAAATAAACACCATAATTACATATCAACCATCATGCAAGAGGGTCAGAATAAGTGTCCGAGTGTTTAAACCCTAATGCATGAGAATTGGCCAGTAAACAACATAATTACATGTCTGCCATCATGCAAAAGGGTCCAAATAAGTGTCCGAGTGTTTAAACCCTAATGCATGAGAAATGGCAAGTAAACACCATAATTACACATCTGCCATCATGCAAGAGGGTCGGAATAAGTGTTCGAGTGTTTAAACCCTAATGCACGACAAATGGCAAGTAAACACCATAATTACATATCTGCCATCATTCAAGAGGGTCTGAATAAGTGTCCGAGTGTTGACACCCTAATGCATTAGAAATGGTTAATAAACACCATAATTACATATCTACCATCATGCAAGATGGTCCGAATAAGTGTCCGAGTGTTTAAGCCCTAATGCATGAGAAATGGCAAGTAAACAACATAATTACATATCTGCCATAATGCAAAATGGTCCAAATAAGTGTCCGAGTGGTTAAACCCTAATGCATGAGAAATGGCAAGTAAACACCACAATTACACATCTGCTATCATGCAAGTGGGTTGGAATAAGTGTTCGAGTGTTTAAACCCTAATGCATGAAAAATGGCAAATAAACACCATAATTACATATCTCCCATCATGCAAGTGGGTCCGAATAAGTGTCCGAGTTTTTATACCCTAATGCATGAGAAATGGCAAACAAACACCATAATTACATATCTGCCATCATGCAAGAGGTCCGAATAAGTGTCCGAGTGTTTAAACCCTAATGCACGAGAAATGGCAAATAAACACCATAATTACATATCTCCCATCATGCAAGAGGGTCCGAATAAGTGCCCGAGTGTTTATGCCCAAATGCGTGAGAAATGGCAAGTAAACAACCTAATTACATATCTGCCGTCATGGAAGAGGATCCAAATAAGTGTCCGAGTGTTTAAGCCCTAATGCATGAGAAATGGCAAGTAAACACCATAATTACATATCTACCATCACGCAAGAGGTTTTGAATAAGTGTCCGAGTATTTATTCCCTAATGCATGGGAAATGGAAAATAAACACCATGATCACATATCTGCCGTCATGCAAGAGGGTCCGAAAAAGTGTCCGAGTGTTTATACCCTAATGCATGAGAAATGGCAAACAAACACCATAATTACATATCTACCATCATGCAAGACGGTCCGAATAAGTGTCCGAGTGTTTAAACCCTAATGTGTGAGAAATGGAAAATAAACACCATAACTACATATCTACCATCATGCAAGAGGGTCCGAATAAGTGTCCGAGTGTTTAAACCATAATGCATGAGAAATGACGATTAAACACCATAATTACATATCTGCCATCATGCAAGAGGGTCCGAATAAGTGTCCGAGTCTTTAAACCGTAATGCATGAGAAATGGAAAATAAACAACATAATTACATATCTGCGATCATGCAAGAGGGTCCGAATAAATGTCCAACTGTTTAAACCGTAATGCATGGGAAATGGAAAATAAACACCATAATTACATATCTGCCGTCACGCAAGAGGGTCCGAATAAGTGTCCGAGTGTTTAATCCCTAATGCGTGGGAAATGGCAAGTAAACACCATAATTACATATCTGCCGTCATGCAAGAGGGTCCGAATAAGTGTCCGAGTGTTTAAACCCTAATGCATGAGAAATGACAACTAAACACCATAATTACATATTTGCCATCATGCAAAGGGTCCGAATAAGTGTCTGAGTGTTTAATCCCTAATGCATGAGAAATGGAAAGTAAACACCATAATTACATATCTGCCATCATGCAAGAGGGTCGGAATAAGTGTCCGAGTGTTTAAACCCTAATGCATGAGAAATGGCGATTAAACACCATAATTACATATCTGTCATCGTGCAAGAGGGTCCGAATAATTGTCCGATAGTTTGAACCGTAATGCATGGGAAATGGAAAATAAACAACATAATTACATATCTTCCATCATGCAAGAGGGTCCGAATAAATGTCCGAGTGTTTAAACCCTAATGCATGAGAAATGGCAAATAAACACCATAATTACATATCTGCCATCATGAAAGAGGGTCTGAATAAGTGTCCGAATGTTTAAGCCCAAATGCATGAGAATTGGCAAGTAAACAACATAATTACATATCTGACATCATGCAAGAGGGTCAAAATAAGTGTCCGGGTGTTTAAACCCTAATGGATGAGAAATGGCAAGTAAACACCATAATTACATTTCTGCCATCATGCAAGAGGGTCCGAATAAGTGTCCGAGTGTTTAAACCCTAATGCATGAGAAATGGCAAGTAAACCCCATAATTACATGTCTGCCTCATGCAAGAGGGTTCGAATAAGGGTCCGAGTATTTAAGCCCTAATGCATGAGAAATGGCAAGTAAACACTGTACGGGGAGCAAATATTCTGGCAAGCCCGTATTCCTTTCTTCCGAGCACCGTCTCTATCCGATCACCTGCGAGCAAACAATGGTGAGCTACCCGGCGGTGTGTGGCCGGAAAAACCCTCCGACGATCAAGTTAGCACACACCTTAGGATAGAAAGAGAGAGAGGAGAGGGGTTAGAGTGTAGGAGTTTTCTTATAAAGTGTTCATCTCCCGCGTATGGGGGGCGCAGAGATGCTTATATACCCTCTGCGCCCCATATCCACTCCCAGTCATCTCCTGACACGTTGCTCCGCTATCCCATCTGTCAACGTAAACCTTGCTGAACATCACCTAATCTCAACTGCCTACCTTCTCAGCTGGAGCTCGGCAGCCGAGCTGCTCCATCCGCGGCCGTGCCGTGCTTCATAGCCAAGCACTTTACGGGCTAAGTCCAAGGAGGACCGGGCTAGGCGGCATCTCGGCAAAGCCGAGCCCGGGGCTCCTCCTGTGGTCGGCCTTCCTACCGATCAAACGATTACCTCGGCTGACCACGCCTTTCCGGGCGCCGGTCACTGAGCTTGACTGGCTTCCAGCATCCCCTGATCAAGCAGCTCGGTCCAACCGAGCACTACCTTGCCGAGTAGCTTCTTTACGGTCTGGGGCGGCACATACTTGTCCCCAGTCCTGCCTGGCCCAAGTTCTGGCAGTCCATCTCGGGGCGGATCGCCGGTCATCTCGGCCCCATGCACCATTAGGTTCTCAACCTGCTCGGCCGTTACCTCGGCCCAATTCCAGATCATAAAACTCCATCTCAATTGCCCCTTAATTCCGTCCGCGAAAGCGTGACTGGGATTATTCACTTCAACCGGGATAACATTTCTTCGGTCTTCCAAATGCCAAAGGGCGACCGGGCTAGTTAACGTTACTGTCTACAAACTTGCCCGATTATATTCCTCGGCTGACGTCCTCTTCTTCCAAAGTAGCACGGTTGGCTCCTCGACTCTTCAACTTGTCTCTTCAGTTCTGATGTCGCCATAAATGGGGACACGTGGCGGGCTTCCATTGGTCCTCGAGCAGCCAAACCAGCCATCCGCCAGAATTTGAATTTTTGGCGGTTTCTTCGTCTATACATAAAAGCCCCCTCTTCCACAACTCGCTCCTACTGCTTCTCTGCAATCCGACGCTTCAGAGCTCAAGCAACTTTCTCCCGGCCTCGTCTGCCATTCTCCGTGTTCGAAGGAACAGTTCCTGCCTTTCACTAGTAAGTCCTTCGACCCCTCTTTCGTTGCTATCTTCTTAATTATTTCTCACATTAGGGCATTAAAACATAGTTCTTAGGTTGTAGCCACAGAAATCGTCCAAAACTTGCCACTGTTCATGGTGTTCTTCGTTTTTCATGAAGAACACTGAAGAACTGGGGCGGACCGGGCTCTTGGTCTTCATTTGATCCAAAAAACCAATCTAACCGAGCAAATAACATGTTTGTCTCAACCCCAGCAAAAACCCAGATAACACAAGGAAATGGTCGCTCAACCGGGCTAACAACTGGCCTGCCTGGGCGACCGAGCTCTTTAGTTAGCTTAGACGACCGAGGTGGTTTGGCACCCTTAATGACCGAGCTAAAGTCCAGCTCCTTCCGCGCGACCGTGCTCACACTTACACTTGCCATCCTTTTCCTGCAGAGTCCAAGGGGACCACTGTCCATTCCTTAGGCTCTCAAGACCGAGCAATTACCAATTGCCACTGCCAAACACCTCAGCCGAGCTACCTTAGTCCGACCACAAATGGGGAAATTTCGCTTCCTAGTGGATACTCCGGCCGCGCTAGCTGCATTCAGAGAGGAGTACGGCATCCCGACCGACGTCCATCTCGAACTGGCTGAAGAGGAGACAACACCCTGGGGCAGACTAGACCAATGCCCCTTCACTGTGCTGTCAATTGTCGAAGGAGGCCTCCGTTTCCCACTAAACCCACTTATCACCGAGTTCCTCCGCCGCACCGGGCTGGTACCCACACAAGTGTCCACCAACACTTATCGAATTATCAACGGCGTTCATGAACTGAACAATCGGCTAGGCACCAACTTAGGTCTAGCCGAGATATTGAGGCAATACACACCGATGACAACCTAGCCTATTATTTGAAAATCAGACCGGGCAATGAGAAAATTGTAACCGGCACCCCGGATAAAGATCTGCATGACGACGATTTTTTCTGGGTGTCGGGCAATTACGAAACAGCCGAGGTGCCGAGCTGGTTTATAAGCAAGAACTTTGGTTCCTCATGTAAGCCGCTCAAACTTGCTCGGTCAGCTTACCACTTTATTCTATAATTAACCGGTTTTCCTATTTCTTTTGCAGCAATCCAAGCCTTGTAAGCCAACTATCAGTTTCCCAACGTAGAGGCAATTCGGACCGTGCTTCGATATTCCCAACGAGATTGCAACAATTTGCTCGGTTACACCCCGACCTACAGGTACTCTGCTCCGCGCCGGAGTAGAGTAACAGACTTCCTCCGTGCTCCATCGCCACCTCCAGACCCTACCCTTCCTGACGTCCCCTTAATCCGGTTGACAGACGAACAAGAAATGGCCAAAAGAAGCCGAATCAAAAACCTTCTCACTGCAACCTCGACCGAGATACCGAGCGTCGTCGCCCGCTCCCCGGCTGCCGTTTAATCAAGCGCCACCGTGGTCACCTTAGCTTCTCCAGCCGCCGGGCAGTCTAGCCAAGAAACACACCGGGCTGGCAAAAGACCACGGGCAGATCCCTCCGCCGAGCTCATCGCCGAACTGACAACCGAGCAACCTACCGACAGGGTCAGCTCCATCCCAACATGGCGGCCGCAGCTGAAGCACCGGGGCAAAGAGATCCCGGCAAATGCTTCGGTCAAAGGCGACAAGGAGCACTTGCTTGCCTTCGACCTCTCAAAGGCTCTGCTGCTGCCCAGCGACGTGGTTGGAAGCGACCACGTTCCTGACACCCGGCTGGTCAAATTCTCACTGCAACCTCGGCCGAGATACCGAGCATCGTCGCCCGCTCCCCGGCTGCCGGTCAATCAAGCGCCGCCATGGTCACCTTAGCTTCTCCAGCCGCCGGGCAGTCTAGCCAAGAAACACACCGGGCTGGCAAAAGACCACGGGCAGATCCCTCCGCCGAGCTCATCGCCGAACTGACAACCGAGCAACCTACCGACACGGTCAGCTCCATCCCAGCATGGCGGCCGCAGTTGAAGCACCGGAGCAAAGAGATCCCGGCAAATGCTTCAGTCAAAGGCGACAAGGAGCACTTGCTTGCCTTCGACCTCTCAAAGGCTCTGCTGCTGCCCAGCGACGTGGTTGGAAGCGACCACGTTCCTGACACCCGGCTGGTCAAATCCGCCGTGAAGTCCATGACCAAGGTAAGAAGCTCAATCTTCTGCTTCAATTTTCGCAAGTGTTCGCACGGTCTCTTCTCTGATCAAATTCTCATTTTGCAGGCCATCCAAAAGTAGCACTTGGTCATGGAGCGCATCCACAGACTTCGGCAGAAGGCGAGTGATACTGCCAGCCAAGTCGAAAGCCTCCAAGCCGAGCTCGGCCGGGCAAAGTCTTCGCTTGAGATGGCTAATGCAGACAACAACAGACTGCTCGGTCAGCTGGATGCGGCCGAGAAAAAACGGGATGAGCTCCAAACTGAGGTAAATGCGCTCAAAAAGTTGCAGAAGAAAGACTGCCGGGCTGCTAACAACGCCGGCTTCAACGAAGCCGAGCAGAGCTATAAGAAACAAGTCTTTGCAACACAAGACATTTACTTCAAGGCTGGCTGGAAGTCCGCCTGCGAGCATCTCGGCCAGGGCTCTGACACCGACGTATTTGCCAATCCTCCCCCTGCTTCGCTACCGGTCTACCTCATGCCTTACGCAAACGACGTCTTCAGTGCTTTGCAAGCTGAGGCCGATGAAGGGCTTGAAGAGGGAGACGCCGAGACAGATACAGAGGGAGAGGATGCCGAGGTGCAGGAGCAGCCCGGCCATAACGAGCCCGGTGCCCAAGACAAAAGTCTAACCATCAACCTTGATGCCGCCGAGGACGAGTTTACCAATCTCTCCCCCCTAGTTTAGTTTTCTTCTCTTTTTGTATTTTTGCTTTCAGCGCTTATGATGTAACCGGGCTCTGTCCCCACCTTTTGTATTGACTTTCTTATTAAAGAAAACTTGAAATTTTGCCAAGTGTTTGCACGGTTGTCATCAATTCCATCTTCAGCAAAACACCTCGTCAACCGGAATTCATAACTCAGTTGAAGTACTTAAGCAGAACAAAACAGCAAATTCATAAACCGAAATAACCATCTCGGTTGGTAATCACCAACTCTTCCAACCAGAATAAACCATCTCAATTGGGAATACTAAGTTGGGCAAAACGCCAACTCAGCCAACCGGAGTAAACCATCTCGGTTGGGAATCCGAAGTTGGACAAAACACCAACTCTTCCAACCGGAGTAAATCATCTCGGTTGGGAATCCTAAGTTGGACAAAACACCAACTCTTCCAACCGGAGTAAAATGTCCATCTTC
>NW_021025364.1:35003-97205 GCF_004153795.1 Camellia sinensis | reverse complement strand
AGGGGATTAAGTAAAATTGTATTTGTTTTGATGATAATTGTTAGTGTATGGATTGTTAAATTATTTTTATCTAAAATAAATATAAAATAATAAAACAAATAAAAAAAATACAAAAATATTGAACATTAATATTTAAAAAAAAATGTCCAACATGAAAAAAATTCTAAAAAAATAAAAATAAAATAAAAAATATTTCAAAAAAAAAAATAAAACACATAAAATAATGATTTTTACTTAACCAAAAACAGAAAAAATTGAACATTAATGTTAAAAAAAAAAAAATTCTAGTCTGCTGGACTATTTTTCTAATACTAAGGCCTCGTTTGGCAATATCACTTTTTAGCCTAAAAGTCAAAAAGTCACTTAAAAAAAAAAAAAGACAACAACCTATACCAAAAAGTCAAAGATTCTCTTTTTTATTTACTTTTTGAACATCTTTTCGTAAAAAATAAAAAAGTCATCCCAAATATACTAGTTTTTTTTTACATCATATTTTAGCTAAAAAGTTACTAAAAAAGCTTGTCTATCCGAATCCTCTTGGGAGGCCTATCCTAATTCGAACCTCACTATTAATCCCTTTCCATCTCTCAAAGCAAACACAATATTAGTGGTTCTACCTCACTATCAATCCCAATCTCCCTCTAACACTCCAAACAAACGGGGCCGAATATAACTATGTGAAATTTGTAACAATTTTTTTAAAAAATATTTTTAAATAAAAAAAATTAAATCAATAAACACTTTTTTGTTTTTCCAAAACCTCCCGTCTTATCAGTCTGATGTTAGCTTATTTCTCCGCCAGAATCTTCATTATTTTGATTTTGTTATCGCAACAATAGTTGGCGGAGGTTGGTGATGAAATGAGGTTCGCTGATGTTTCTGTAATTAGGGTTTCGTTCAAGAAGTCAGTTTTCATCGTGAACAGAAACTTCAGTACTCGTTTCTGGGGTCGAATTCGAAAATCTTTTGGATTGATTGTTTCGCAATTTATGTCGTCGTTGTTCTAATCCATTTAATTGAATGAATATTAATGTTAAGTTTGGAGGTTAAAAACCAAGTAGAAATAGCTAATTGGGGTGGAGTTTGGTGAGAAAATGTTCATTTAAGAGGTTATTAGATCATGGATCATGCTATTGGTGGAAAGTTTAAGTTGGGAAGGAAAATTGGGAGTGGCTCTTTTGGAGAGCTCTATTTAGGTAATGCATATATTATTATAGTTTAATTACATCTTTGTGTTTCACTATAATTTTCTTCAGCATAATTATGTATGAAAAGTTTGTGTGTAATGTAGTTGTTTTGTTCATTCAGGTGTAAATGTACAAACTGGAGAGGAAGTAGCTATCAAGCTGGTATTCTGATATCTCTTGTTACTAAATAATGTAGTTTTTTTATTGCATTGGTTGTATTTAATTTTACTTGTAACAATTTATTGATGTTATCAATTGCTTTTGTAGTTTAACATTCTGCATTTTATCTCTGTCAAGTTGTGGATGATGATTGAATCCTTGAGGTTGTCTGTGAGAACTTGATAGAACCCAGAAACTTGTTTTACGCTTGTTTTCCCTTTTATATGATTCCATATTTTTACTTTGATTTGACAATCTTTTAAAGAATGAAAATTATTTACATTATGTAATTGATTGCATTTTTACTTGGCAATTGCTTTTCCGTTCAATCAGAAAATTGATATTTTCCCTTCATTTTAGTCTATATTACTTTCTAAATTTGTCTCTATGATTTGATTTTGACTTAGATCTTTCTTTTCATTAGGTTGATTGCTTTATTTTTTCGTTAGTGATCCTTAAGTAACAAAATTATTATACAAAGCTAGAAAGCAGTAAATTATTTGTTCAAGTTCTTGATGGAGAATTAGCAATGACTCCTGTAGTTTTGAATGAGGTCCATCCATATATATATACACTGAAGCCTTAAATAACCGCCACCCACTTTGGAAAACATAAGATGATCCTTTGTTCACTATGTTCTGGATATAAAATGCTGGGTGCAAAACTAGATTTCATTTATCTAAGTCTTGTTGCATATTTCTTTGTATTGTATTGAAGGTACTGTGTGGCCACTTCATATTGTAGTTTGTATCAAATTGTATTTTCAGGAATCTGTCAAGACAAAGCACCCTCAACTTCATTACGAGTCGAAAATTTACATGATTCTCCAAGGAGGAAGTAACTCTCTCTCTCTCTCCACCATGTAGTACTCAGGGCTTTATGGTTAGGAAGTAGTTTGTTTTCAAGGGGCCATTTTGAATTCTCAGTAGTTTCTATATTTTTATAGGAAACAGTAATCAGATTAGCTAATAAACTGTAAAAATATAGGGAAATAGGAAATCTGCTGCTTTGATGGCTTGTAGTTTCCTTTTTTTCTTTTTTTAAATGTATAAATATCGTTGGAATCTAACACCACTAAGGCTCCGTTTGGCAACATGGGTTTGTAGCCAAAAAGCCAAAAAGGCACTGTAAGTATAACATCACCCTCTCTACTTTCTGCACATCTTTTCGTAAAAAGTCAACTAAAATAGTCAATACCCAAATGAGGCCTAAGTTTCAATATATCACTATGTAGCATTAGAAGTTTTTATGTGATGTAGCCATATTTTTATTGTCAAACAATCAGTATACAACTGTAATTCTTGTTAATGTTCATGACGCTTGCCTGTGGGCGTAAACTGTGCTTTGTACTTAATAAATTTCTTCTCTTCTTGTTATGTCCTGAATGAAAACACTTTATTGCTGGATGGATCGTGGTTGTTTTGCACTTAACTTCAAGCTATGTTTTAGTTGATGCTTTTTTCACCCTATAACTTTCTTTATATTTATACATTTTCACAATAATTTTGTATCTTATTTTTCTTACCAAATATCTGATTTTTTTATTTATGTAGCTGGGATTCCTAACCTCAAATTGTTTGGACTTGAGGCTGAGTACAATGTCATGGTAATTGACCTTCTTGGACCAAGCATGGAAGACCTATTCAACTATTGCAACAGGAAGTTTACATTGAAAACAGCATTAATGCTTGCAGCTCAGTAAGTACATGTAGCTATTCTTGATGAACAATTTTTCCCTGAGCTGCCAAGTAACAATCTAATGGTTCCATTGTTATCTTTATAGATTAACAGAGTGGAATATGTCCATTCGAGAGGTTTCCTCCACCGTGATATAAAGCCTGACAACTTTTTAATGGGCCTAGGGCGCAAAGCTAATCAAGTAAATGTTTTATGCATATGTTGGCTGTTGCTGCGTGTAATACATTGCTTTCTAATTTACAATTTGTCTGTTTGTTCGAATTTGGAATTTTGTACGCTCCATGATTACAATGATTATTGAAGGTAAATTCTTTTTAAATAGATATTCTTTTTTCATAAGCAATTCTTGTTTGAATGGTTCTACGGAAGCTCTTTACATATATGTATACAACTTACAGTTGTGCATAGCATAACTATGCACAATACATTCACTAAAGTATACACGTTTATAATTTTGCATGTGCTATTGTTGATGGGAAAATAGTAACGTTGCAATTAGATGTTGAGAAACATTCCAATTTGTTTTTTCTTCTTCTATAACAGTCACAATTCTTTATCACAGGTGTACATCATTGACTTTGGCCTTGCAAAAAAGTATAGGGATCTTCAGACTCATAAGCACATACCATACAAGTAACAGTTCTATTATATTTGTCTCATAGTTGATGCTTTGTTGCCCTTCTCATCCTTGCAGAACTCATTTATGTAGTCTTGACATTTCTGGATTTTTATCATGCAAAAACCAGTTTGGGTAGCACTTAACTCATGCATCACTGCAGATATGGAAATTTTTTTCTACATGCAAATTAGGTTCTCCACCAGCGTATGGTTCTTTCATTTATGTAAAGATTATTATATAGAATAATGTGTTGCCTACTCCTCCAACACCTGCTACATTCAGAAAACTCATAATTTATCTGGGCCCATAAAAGGGATGGTTAGCATATGAATGCCTGAATTGAACTATTTAGCCCAACAAGATAGGCATTGGTTTAAAACTTGTCTAAATTAATTTACGTAGGAAGGAAAAAGTAGACTTTTCCCTGTATTATTAAAGAATGTCAAAGAGACTTATTCGATGTGCCAAAAGAACCAAGCTCTTCACGATATTCAAAAGTGAAGGGACAAATTCACCCTCACTGCCAATTTTTTTCTTTTATTTTTGATAAATTTCACTTGACTAAATAAAACCCTAAAGAAAATGCTATTCATCTTATTGATGGATTCCTCCAATTTTGAAGGAGTAGCAATTTCTTTTTCCTAAATGCACCATGTCAAGAACAAAGGGGTAACATTTGAAGACTTCTCTCTCATCCTACGACCTGTACCACCTCTCCAAGCTAGAAATTAAATAAGCCACCTAGGGAATACACCATACATTTCAAAGAAGTCCTTGGATAAAGACCAAACCTACCTAGCATGACTGGAGGGGCGTAGGCCATATTTGCAGGTGGCAGTGTAAGAGGAATGAGCAGAATTTCCAATAGGGGTTGAACACTCTTTATCCACAAAGGAAGGAGAGTTGGTCATTGATTTCTCTTGGTGCAAGTTCTTGTCCAGATTCGTGTTTGGGAGGTTTGGGGAAATTGCTTCATTAGTTCCAATTACAATCAAGGTTGAAGAATGGGTAAATAAGAAATGGAAGGAATGATCCTTTGTTCTTGTTGGAGTTCCATTCTGATGTGGAAGCCAATAGGACTATCAATGGTGACTGGAGTCTTTAGGGGGAGGCTCTATATTTGGATTGGTGTAGAGTTTTTCAAACAAGGGGCATGTTTGAAAGAGAAATGGATCACAGTTTGTGGGTTTGCTGGTTTTTCTAGCACGTCTGGGTTTAAAAAAATATAAAAAATAATAGGATTCATTTGGCTGTCTGTGTCCAACATTTGTTAGGAAGTGTCCGACGAGTGTCGAAGTGTTTTTTGCTGCTTAGCACAAGAAACTGTTAGTCTGTTTTTTCATACTCTTGACCAACTTTGTTTTGTATTTTTTATTATTTATTTGTTCCTTTTATAGTTCTTTAATCTTATAAGCCTGAGTTCTATAGCTTTTGTTTTGCTTTCAAATTTCTTTATTTGTTCATTTTTCTTCTTGTCATTCTTTTGTGATGTATTTGCTATGAAATCTCATCAATCTTTCTTTGCAGAGAAAATAAGAATCTCACAGGCACAGCTCGCTATGCTAGTGTTAACACACACCTTGGAGTTGGTGAGTGATGTATGATTTCACCATGTGCTGCCAGCTAATGAGAGGACATAGGTTGTCATAAATACATATTTATTTCATCTAGTTGTGTTTAATCTTATTTGCAGAACAAAGCAGAAGGGATGATTTAGAATCTCTTGGTTACATGCTTATGTATTTCCTAAGAGGAAGGTTGGAAATATATGAGTTAATCTTTATTTCATTAAATCTTTTTGGGTTTTTTTTTTTACTTGTCGAGTCTTTAGCACAACATTATTTCTATCTCGTTGCATTTCTTAATCTATTGCATATGGTTCTGTTGCACCAGTCTTCCGTGGCAAGGGGCTGCAAGCAGGCACCAAAAAGCAGAAATATGACAAGATCAGTGAGAAGAAGATGTTAACTCCGGTAGAGGTATTACGTCCAACCGCCTCCATTGCTGCGTTCTTAGGATAAATGATGAGATTGATTCCCTATCAAAACTGATGCTCTTACCTAACGTGGCAGTTGCAGCCCAGCCTTCTGATTATGGATTTAGTATTATACTTCAAATTGTTCTCGACAAATATAATTTTCGTATTACATAATGCCTTAATGCTGTTAGTCTTGCTCTTTCCACAAATTAGTTACAATATAGCTGGATCCAGGTTATTTATCAAAAAAAAATATATAGCTGGATCCAGGTTCAACTAAGGCTTGGTTTGGAATGTCTTGAAAAAGACAAATAGTCAAAAAGTTACTTAAAAAACTATAAAGTTATCACTATTTACAAAAAAAAATACAAAAAAAATAAATTTACACATAAAAAAATACAACTCAACTTTTTGCTAAAGTGATGGGTTGTCCGCGTGATTGGTCTGCTGTACTGGTCTAGAAATGATTGCCTCCTTCGCGGGCAACCATTTAGACTGTGTTGTTCGGCCCATGGGGGGCCATGGGTCACATTTTGATAATTTGAACCGTTCAATATGTAAAACTCGTTGAGTACTATATGCCTATAAAAAATCACGTTGATCGGATATCGCTAACTATATGATCAAATCAGTTTTGTATAAAAAAAAGATGGTGTTATAGTTAACTGGTGAACAAAAACTAATCCGATCAATGTGATTTTTTACAGGTATATAATACTCGACGAGTTCTACATATTGAACAGTTCAGATTATCAAAATGGGACTTGTGGTGGGCCCCACGGGCTGAACAACACAGACCAAATGGTTGCCCACGAAGCAGGCAATCATGTCCTTATCTCCTACACTGTGCCCAAAAAAAGGTGCCGTATAGTCTATTACTCTTCTCCTATACACTTTTTTATACAATTTTTTATTATACATTTTTTCGTAAAAAGACAAAAAGTTAACCCAAACATTCATCTTTTTTTCCTCAACTTTTTAGTCCAAAAAGACAAAAAGTGCACTTATTTAGGACACCTCAAACAACCCCTAAGTCTAATTACCCTTCGGGGCTGATATTGGGTGCTATACTATGACCTGTCTTTGGGCCTTTTCTATGTTGCCATGTATCACACCTAGATTCAGTGGTTGGGCATGACTCTAGTCATTGATCATGTTGCTCTACTTGTAATATTGTAAGAATAAGAGTTTATTTGAGATTCACTTGTGTTCTATAGGTGCTTTGTAAATCATATCCATCGGAGTTCATATCATATTTCCATTATTGCCGATCGTTACGATTTGAAGACAAACCAGATTATTCATATTTGAAGAGGCTTTTTCGAGACTTATTTATTCGAGTAGGTAAATGAATACTACAAATATTCCTTACAGGACATATAATTATATGCTCGAGTTTGTTATCCCCGGTGTTGTTAGTATCTTACGATTCATGATACGTATCTTATGATTCTATATGTATAGAGATAAATCAATCATGGTTGTTAAAATCGCGATCCGGATCGTAGGATCGTACGATCCTACGATCCTATTTTGCCAAAACGATCCAGATCGTTGTAGGATCGATATTATAACAGGATCGCAAGTAGGATCACATGGGATCGTGTAGGATCGTATGGGATCGTATGGGATCGTATAGGATCGTAGGTAGGATCGCAATTAGGATCGTAGATTTTATGATTTTTTACCTTATTTTTAATATGTATCATTTTAATTTTAATTTTTATCTTTTTTTTAATAGAAAGTAGGATTTTACGATCCTCAATCCGATCCACCAGACCCTCTCACCGATCCTACTTAGGATCCCAATTTTAACAACCTTGAAATCAATATGTATTGTCAATACAAATGTTATGTTGAATGTATCTTATGATCATGATGTTATATATGATAATGCGTAACATAATGCAATACATATGATATATGAATACTTAATTTGACATTTAAAAAAATTTACTTTGTGACAATTTATATTATTAGAAAGGTTCATCAACACCTATGAAGCACGTGTATAGGTCAAAGTTTCTAAAGACGAATGCCTAACTTGAGGTGTTTTATTTCATCTATTGTGAGGCTAGGCGTCAGCCTAAAGGCATTGAGGCATAAGCATTATGAATTTTTAAATTTAGTAAATAAATTAAATATTTTAAAACAGTAAAAAAATATTATTAAAAATTAAATATAAGGTGTATATATTTTTCTCCTCAAGATGTTTAACATTTCACTACAAAGAAGAAAGCTTTCTTTCATTTAAAGTGAAATTGTCATTCTTAGTTTTAGTAATCAAGTTTCTCACTTGAGCCTTAACTATGTCTTTTTTCTTGATTAGTCATTTACTAACTTTTTTTTTATGGAATATAGTTGCAAAATAAGTTTTTGTTTATTATTTTTATTATTTATTTTTTTCCTATTTAATACTTAAACCGTCTACTAGACCAAGTGTAAAAAGAGCTAAGACAAGCTCTTCATAGGCCTACTCCTCATGTGCTTATGTGTACAAGGTGCACCTAAGGCACATGCCTTAAGATTGTGATGCGTAAGCTTTTGGAGAGCATAGCCTAAACATCGAAGCCTTCATGCGTTTTGTCTTAGCCTTGTTACACAATCTTGGGTAGAACTCATCTCAAAAGCTAGCTATTACGGTGAGCGTGCCTTCACACTTATATGCTTAATATTACTTTAGTATTCAGGCGATGTAGGACTTCACTTCATACCCTCCCTCACGTCCAGTGTGCTTACTCGACAGCACCTACGGTGTGCAGGCCAGGGACCCTACCCATCCCTAAGTACTCCGGCTCTAATACCATGTTAATCTATATAATTATTACTGAATCTGCCACGTAAGGCCTTTTTCCCCTATAAATACGGAGGCGCCTGGAGAGAAACGGCAGGGAGAAAGAAAAAGAAAGGAAGAGAGAAAGAAAAGAAAGAAAGAAGAAAAGAGAAAGAAAGAAAAGAAAGAGAGGAAAGGAAGGAAAGAATAGTGGAAGTTAAAAGGGTCTTTGATGGTGAAAAGAAAGAGTAAGGTATAATATAACTCACTTTAATTTTAATATTTTGAGTTTCCAAAATGTATTTTACTTATGTTTTGACTTATCAAAATCTATTTTATACAAGTTATGCTTTATTAGTATATTTATGAAAGTTATGTTTTATAAATGTTTCAGTCACGTGGATTATTTTCTGAACCCTATTTGCTTAAAAGGAAACCCATGGATATGTCTGTTTTACTCTCAAAGAATATTTGGCTATGACCTTATATGAAAATATTTTTTGTAAGTACCACCACGGGAGTCCTATGCCTTGGGGGACTTAAATAACCATTGGCTTAGTGAGTCCCATGTCTTGGGGGACTTAAATAACCATGGGCTTAGTGATTGACCACTTTGTGGTCCAGTGTTTGTCGTGGATCCATTGACCAGTGTAGTGTTTGGCACTTAGTGATGTACCGTGGTTATGGTTGTATAGTGATTTTCGTATATCAAATGATCTGAAGTATATATCAAATGATTTTCGTGTTATATGTATCAAGCTCTTTTTGGCCTAACTAATTATCCATGGTGAATTTTATGCCTTATACTCTTAGTATAATATTTCTCACTCTGCCATGAGCTTATAGTTTTTTTTACCACTTTCAGGTGACATGTCAGGACCAGCGTGTGGAGTAGGCACAAAGCACTTTTATTGATGTATTTTTTTTTATGTAAAAATCGGCCTTTTTGGTCAATAACTTTTGTAATAAAAATAGACGCTCCAATGATTATTTTAGTACCCTTATTTAAATATTTCTTCCGCTTGCGTTTATTAAATTGTTTAAAGATTTGGCCGGAGGTAACCTCGGTTACTGGCCATTACGATGCCTAACCTTTGGGTACGGAGAGCGGGTCGTGACATCGAAGCCTTCATGCGTTTTGTCTTAACCTTGTTACACAATCTTGGGTAGAACTCATCTCAAAAGCTAGCTATTACGGTGAGCGTGCCTTCACACTTATATGCTTAATATTACTTTAGTATTCAGGCGATGTAGGACTTCACTTCATACCCTCCCTCACGTCCAGTGTGCTTACTCGACAGCACCTACGGTGTGCAGGCCAGGGACCCTACCCATCCCTAAGTACTCCGGCTCTAATACCATGTTACACGGTCTTGGATACCCTTACGCTTATATAATATTACTTTAGTACTCAGGTGATGTGAGCCTCCGCTTCACAAGCCTAAAACCTTTTAAAACTTTACTATGGGTATAAGTATTGGTATGGTACAGGTCCATTGATACTATAAAATTTTCGAAAGTACGGTATTGGTACGGTTTGGTATGCTCGTAAAAAAAGATATTTATTTTTAAATTGAAGTAATGTAAAAATTAGTTAAATAGTTTAGTTAGTTAAGATCCAACCTATAATTCACATTCAATGCTAAAAGTAAGGTATAAACCAAAATTAAATATCATTGTATTAAATAAAATCATGCTAAGCACACAACAACAACAACAACAACAACAAAAAGTCCTATGAAACTAGCTTTACCTCTGTATTATTCCGACTTAGATATGACTTCAATATATACTAGGTACCTCTATACATGATGTCATAATGCTAGCATAATATAATATATATTATATATGATTACTTAAATTTTATTTAACATTTAAAAAAAAAAAAATTATTGTGACAATTAATATTATTAGAAAGATTGGTTATTTTTTTAGAAAAAAGAACATTGTTAAGATGAGAAGTTTATTTTTTTCTTTTGTTTTGTCTTACTGTTTTACACATTTCTACTTGTTTGATATTAAGTATCCTATGCTATATTTATACCAAGTTTTTTTTTTTTTTGTACCAAGTTTCATCAAACAAAGCTTAAAATTTCTACTATTGATAAACTATTTGGGAATGTAGAAGTTTTAAGTTAAAATCTAAAACATCAATGGTGATTTAGGACAATTTGGGAAACATCTTGTACAATTATTATGAACGAGAAAAAAAAAATGAGGGTAAATTTTGAGGATATATTAATATATTTTTTTTTTTTTTTTTTTTTTTTTTTTTTTTTTCCTCCACTCAACATTTTATTGTATTAGGTATTGATGCATGTATGTCTTTAATTCTAGGAATAACAAATTCTATTAGATGAGGAACCTAGGAGGTACCACCCTCGTGCAAAGAATTAAGAGATACACGCAAAGACTAAGAAACTATGCACTGAAACCTATTCAAAGGTCTCTACAAAATCCGATTTTGAGTCAAAGATGGGTCATCCTTCCTTGAGAACCAACTATACAAAATAGACTAAGATTTACTATAATCTTGAACAAAATTTGTTGTATTCTTTCTTCCAAAACTATTTACTTGATCACCAATCTCTCTTTTGGGGCATTTAAGCCCCTCACTTTCCAACTAATGATTTTAGATTCATTAAACACCACTAAAGCCCTTGCCCTTTCCTACTTCCCCCACTTCCACTCACCTTATCTCTACCCATGTAATTTACAGACCCCTCCAATCATTTTAACTCCCTACCCAATCTATCTTTTGCACCCTCTTTTTGCGTTGCCCTTTGTTGCAAGCTAAATTCCTGTCTCTCATCAATAAGCTCAATTAATTGCGTCATCTCCTTTTCAAAACCTTCACAATATATCCCCATAAATCAGCTAAACCTCTTCCTTCTTTTGAGGACACAGTCAGACACCAACTTATTGCCATCTGCACCTCCAGCCCTGCATACTCGCAAGAGGCAGGTGGCACCACTACTAGAGGACTGCAAGACAGAGGTTGCCCAAAGTCTACTCCACAAACTCCTCCAGTCTAGGATAAGACTTTACCCCTCTCCTCCTTGCATTATGAACCTACTACACCTAGTTGATAGGAAACATTACTAGAGACCCTGTCCCAAAATGGAATAATATCCACAGACCCTCTTGAAAATTCCTATTTTCTTTCTATCTTGCGTAGGCCAGATGACTCTGGAAGAGATTTCTCCAGCCTCACCTACCAGCATGCTCTTTCCATCACCAAGAGGGAGACTTTGGGGCTGTTTGGTGCATTTTATTGAGGCTGCTTAATAGTTATTCTAATTTTTTTAAAGATTATTTTAGAAATCTGCGCCAAAATGTTTGTTACATATTCTCCTTACAGCTTATGATGCAAAATAGCTTAAATAAGCTATAAAAGCTAATTATGAAGAAGTTGGGAGAGAGATGCTTGTAGCTTTTGCTTTTTAATTATTAACTTTTAACTTACAATAAGTTGCACCAAACAAGGCCTTTGCACAACAATGACCGTCTTCTTCAGCGATTATTCATGGATCAACTCGAAGGACTTGTCTCTTGCCTGGAGAATAGGAATGGCAACATGACAGGTTTGTAGTCCCCGTCCCTGTCTCCGTACCTGTCGGGGCAGGGGCCAGGTGAGGCGGGACGGGGAATTTTTGGTATAGTTTGTCACCTTCAAGAGAGGGGATGGTACTATTGAAGAAGGGATGATATAGCATATGAGAGAACAAATATTGATGAGTAATAAGAGTAGGAAATATTAAAAATGAAAAATAGAGGGGTAAAAAATAAATATATATGAATGTTTTGGTGTTTGACTTTTATTATATTTAACTAATTGAATTATATATTGATATATATACATATAAAAGTTATTTAATATAATCGGGCAGGGACATGGAAAATGGGGCGGGTGAAGCAAATACTATCACCTCCCCGTTTTCTTGGGAAAACCCATACAAACTGGGGTGGGGGATACGGGGCGGAGGCAGGGCAATTCCATCCTTGGAGAATCCTCATCATATTTCTACGTTAACCACAGGTAGGAAATGTTCCAGGCATTATAAAACCATGATTTCTTAGAACCTTACTTCTATAATGTTAATGATTATACATTTATTTATTGTGTTGTTCTTGCAAGATATTTGTGTTATCTATGAAGATATTTATTTTCCTCGATCATTTAATTTTTTTTTTTAATATGCTAAAAAATATACAATATTATGATAAGTGATTCAAAAATAGAAAAACAATAAACCATTGTTATCCCAATTTGACAACCATGGTTATCCCCAATTCAATTTCTATGATTATTATTATATTAGTATCTTTATTTTGACTTTATTCCTACTGCAGGTTATCAGTTTGACTATGTGTTCGATTGGACCATATTGAAGTATCCTCAGATTGGTGCTAGTTCGAGAGGACAGGTCAGTGCTTGTAGAATTCGTGTTCTGAATTTCTTTTCTCCCAAGAATGTCATTGAATTTTGTTCCCCTATAATTAGAATCCGAGTGGGAGTGCAGTCCTAAATCCTGGACCATCTGCAGAAAGACCAGAAAAGACCTCAGGTATTCTCTCTAAACATAACTAGATTTGGGAATGAGGTGAGTATTGACTACTGATTTGGGAGTGTAGAACTTCAGGACATAGTGATTGCTAGGTCCCATTGATGGCTTGACCTATGGGGATTTAGTTTTCTGACTGTGGTCAAGTCCGGGGTTGATGGATTGTGTCAAGGTTATATGCCTTATTGCTGACGAAGATTGCTAGTTTCAAGTGGAAGCGCATTTTTTAAGAGCACTTAAATTTTTTGGTGACTTCATTTTTACAAGAGTGCTACTATTAGCACTCTATTAATTATTTTGGACCCCCCATTTATAAATTCTAAAGGAGTGTTGCTATTAGCACCCCATAACTTATTTTAGACTCCCAAATTTTTAGCCTTTTTTATTACAATAATAACTTCAAATAAAATTACTACAAAGGACATTATTAATTTTGGAACACCCCGTCTCACAATTAAACCTACACACTCATTACATCATGAATTAGGATTTATGAAAGCACTCACCTTCGTCACAACCCATCCATCTTTCCTAAATCTCACCTTCAAAACCTACTCACCCTCAAAACCTTAAAAATCCTTTGGCGTTAATATTTCGGCAGTAGCAGTGGCAACTATTTGATTTACCTTCATTTCTTCGGCAACGACAATGAGTGGAAGTTTGTTTGGCAACCACAACTCCATAAGATGAGAGGAGTACAATAATAAAAGCTTAGAGGAGGTTCATAGTTTTGATGTTGTTTTTAACTCAGAGGAGTTAGGGCCTTGTAAGGGTAGGTTTCTTGAAAAAAATGGTAAAAATAATAAAATATGTTCGTCATTTTTTCATGATTGAACTCCTGAACATATGACCGAAATTCGGGAACATAGGCCCAAACATTGTTTATTTGTTCGGGAGCCGGTTACCGAACATTTATTTTTTGTTCGGAAACAAGTAACCGGACATTATTCATAGGTTCGGACCTGTTTTACCGAGAAAACTAAACCAATTATTATAATTGTTTTTCTGCAAAAGAAGAAATTATTATGAGAAAACTAAAAAATTATATGTATGTATATATATATATATATATATAGAGAGAGAGAGAGAGAGAAGAGAGAGAGAGATAGCATACCAACTGTGACATGGTGGATGGGGCAGCAGGGATAGTAATCACATTGCCTCATCTTCTTCTTCTTCGTGGGCTTTGTTAGGGTTTTTTTTACAAGTGAGATTTTTTTGGGGTGTGGGAGGTGTGCATTCAATTGAATAGGTGAAATGTTTTCATAAGGATAATTTTGGTATTATTTGTGGGAAGAAAAGAAATTATACGGGTTTTAAAATTTAAAAGTGGGGGTTCAAAATAATTCATGGGGTGCTAATAGCACAACTCTTCTAAAACCCTTAAAATTTCTTTTCTCCCCCCAAATAATACTAAAATTATTCTTGTGAAAATATTTCACCCATTCAATTGAATGTACATCCCTACACCCCAAAAAGCCTCTCTCTCAAAAATCTTAACAAAACTCACGAAGGTGATTACTATTTCATCTCCACATATTTGTTCATGACCTGAAAAAATAAATGTTTGGTTATCTGTTTCTGAGCAAATAAACGATATTTGGGCCTATGTTCCCGAATTTCGGTCATATGTTCGGAAGTTCAGTTTCGAAAGTTTTATTTAGTGTGTTTGGTTTCAATTTTCTGAATTTAGTTTTCTAAAACTTGTGTATTTTGTTTTTCATATTTTTTTGATTTTAGTGAATATTTTTTAAATTTTAAGCAATTTTTTTTACTTATTTAGATGCACCTTACTCAGATGTATCTAAATAGTAAAATATTTGTGAAAAAATATTTTGAAAAATTAATGAATACACAAAAATACGAAAAATATACTGAATTTTCATTTTTTTATTTTTATGTTTTTTGGTATTTAGCATATTTTTTTATTTTTTTTTTTACAAATATTATACTTTTTAAGCATATTTATGTTAGGTGTGTCTAAAAATTAAAAAAAAATTTCTTAATATATTAAAAAAATTCATTAAAAACATTAAAATATGGAAAATAAAAAAGTAGAGTTTTTTGAAAACCAAAACCAAACAAGCTTATTATTTTTGCCATTTTTTTAAAAATAAAATTTACTCTTATAAGGCCAATCTCCTTTGAGCTAAAAACACCATTAAAGTTATGAACCTCCTCTGAGCTTTTATTGTTATACTCCTCTCGTCTCATGGAGTTGTGGCTGCCGGAGAAATTTCCGCTCATTGTCATTGCTGGAGATGTGTAGGTAATCAAATGGTTGCCACCGTTACCATCGGAATATTATCGCCAAAGGGTTTTTAAGGTTTTGAGAGTGGGTAGGTTTTGAAGGCGGGATTTGGGGAAGATGGATGGGTGGTAATGGAGGTGGGTGCTCTCATAAGCCCTAACTCATGATGTAGTGGATGTGTGGGTTTAATTGTGAGACGGGATGTTCCAAAATTATTGATGTTATTTTTAGTAATTTCATTTGAGGTTATTATTGTATTAAAAAAAAGAGCTAAAAAATGAGGGTTCCAAAATAATTGATGGGGTGCTAATAGTAGCATTCTCTTACAAAGTTGTCTCTGCTTCTAATGAATCTGCTGGAAATTTGTGTTAATGTATATAATAAGATAGTGGCATGTATATAATATGATAGTGGTGTTGGTGAAGGATAGTGGCATGTATAGAATATGATAGTGGTGTTGGTGGTAGATAGTGGCATGTATATAATATGATAGTGGTGTTGGTGAAGGATAGTGGCATGTATAGAATATGATAGTGGTGTTGGTGGTAGATAGTGATATGTATAGAATATGATAGTGGTGTTGGTGGTAGATAGTGATATGTATAGAATATGATAGTGGTGTTGGTGGTAGATAGTGATATGTATAGAATATGATAGTGGTGTTGGTGGTAGATAGTGATATGTATAGAATATGATAGTGGTGTTGGTGGTAGATAGTGATATGTATAGAATATGATAGTGGTGTTGGTGGTAGATAGTGATATGTATAGAATATGATAGTTTTTTTATTACAATAATAACTTCAAATAAAATTACTACAAAGGACATTATTAATTTTGGAACACCCCGTCTCACAATTAAACCTACACACCCACTACATCATGAATTAGGATTTATGAAAGCACTCACCTTCGTCACAACCCATCCATCTTTCCCAAATCTCACCTTCAAAACCTACTCACCCTCAAAACCTTGAAAACCCTTTGGCGTTAATATTCCAGCAGTAGCAGTGGCAACCATTTGATTTACCTTCATTTCTCCGGCAACGACAATGAGTGGAAGTTTGTCTGGCAATCACAACTCCATAAGATGAGAGGAGTACAATAATAAAAACTTAGAGGAGGTTCATAGTTTTGATGTTGTTCTTAACTCAGAGGAGATAGGGTCTTGTAAGGGTAGGTTTCTTGAAAAAAATGGTAAAAATAATAAAATATGTTCGTCATTTTTTCATGATTGAACTCCTGAATATATGACCGAAATTCGGGAACACAGGCCCAAGCATTGTTTATTTGTTCTGGAACCGGTAACCGAACATTTATTTTTTGTTCGAAAACAAGTAACCGGACATTATTCATAGGTTCGGACCTGTTTTACTGAGAAACTAAACCAATTATTATAATTGTTTTCCTGCAAGAGAAGAAATTATTATGAGAAAACTAAAAAATTATATGTATATATATATATATATAGAGAGAGAGAGAGAGAGAAGAGAGAGAGAGATAGCATACCAACTGTGACATGGTGGATGGGGCAGCAGGGATAGTAATCACATTGCCTCATCTTCTTCTTCTTCGTGGGCTTTGTTAGGGTTTTTTTTACAAGTGAGATTTTTTTGGGGTGTGGGAGGTGTGCATTCAATTGAATAGGTGAAATGTTTTCATAAGGATAATTTTGGTATTATTTGTGGGAAGAAAAGAAATTATACGGGTTTTAAAATTTAAAAGTGGGGGTTCAAAATAATTCATGGGGTGCTAATAGCACAACTCTTCTAAAACCCTTAAAATTTCTTTTCTCCCCCCAAATAATACTAAAATTATTCTTGTGAAAATATTTCACCCATTCAATTGAATGTACATCCCTACACCCCAAAAAGCCTCTCTCTCAAAAATCTTAACAAAACTCACGAAGGTGATTACTATTTCATCTCCACATATTTGTTCATGACCTGAAAAAATAAATGTTTGGTTATCTGTTTCTGAGCAAATAAACGATATTTGGGCCTATGTTCCCGAATTTCGGTCATATGTTCGGAAGTTCAGTTTCGAAAGTTTTATTTAGTGTGTTTGGTTTCAATTTTCTGAATTTAGTTTTCTAAAACTTGTGTATTTTGTTTTTCATATTTTTTTGATTTTAGTGAATATTTTTTAAATTTTAAGCAATTTTTTTTACTTATTTAGATGCACCTTACGTAGATGTATCTAAATAGTAAAATATTTGTGAAAAAATATTTTGAAAAATTAATGAATACACAAAAATACAAAAAATATACTGAATTTTCGTTTTTTTATTTTTATGTTTTTTGGTATTTAGCGTTTTTATTTTTTTTATTTTTTTTTACAAATATTATACTTTTTAAGCATATTTATGTTAGGTGTGTCTAAAAATTTTAAAAAATTTCTTAATATATTAAAAAAATTCATTAAAAACATTAAAATACGGAAAATAAAAAAGTAGAATTTTTTGAAAACCAAAAACAAACAAGCTTATTATTTTTTCCATTTTTTTTAAAATGAAATTTACCCTTATAAGGCTAATCTCTTTTGAGCTAAAAACACCATTAAAGTTATGAACTTCCTCTGAGCTTTTATTGTTATACTCCTCTCGTCTCATGGAGTTGTGGCTGCCGGAGAAATTTCCGCTTATTGTCATTGCTGGAGATGTGTAGGTAATCAAATGGTTGCCACCGTTACCATCGGAATATTATCGCCAAAGGGTTTTTAAGGTTTTGAGGGTGGGTAGGTTTTGAAGGCGGGATTTGGGGAAGATGGATGGGTGGTAATGGAGGTGAGTGCTCTCATAAGCCCTAACTCATGATGTAGTGGGTGTGTGGGTTTAATTGTGAGATGGGATGTTCCAAAATTATTGATGTTGTTTTTAGTAATTTCATTTGAGGTTATTATTGTATTAAAAAAAAGAGCTAAAAAATGAGGGTTCCAAAATAATTGATGGGGTGCTAATAGTAGCATTCTCTTACAAAGTTGTCTCTGCTTCTAATGAATCCATCATGCTTGACTTGTATGTTTTATCTATTTTATCCAGTGGGGCAAGATATTAGAGAAAAATTCTCAGGTGCTGTCGATCTATTTTCCAGAAGACATAATTCAGGATCTGGTCAGCATGGTGACCGCTCCAGGCACAGAACTTCAGAGGATGTAACTTCATCCAAGGACGTGGTATTGTTCATTTTTTCAAGATAAATTTTTTAGTTTGTTTTTATGACTTAATTGTATTCTCCAATATATGCCATGTGACTGCTTATCTTTTCCCTTCAAAGAATCACACATGTTTCCCTTCTTGCACAGCAGCCCTGGTTTAGGTGATACATGAGAACGAGTACCTGGGTGTGAGTAGGCAAGGTTCCCACACTTAATAGACGAGGGTGAGTAAAGAAGCTAGTAGTATGATGTGCTTGGAACTTGGAAAATATGAATAATAACAAGCAATGGTAACCTTGGTTGGACTATCTATTTCACTTAAAAAGTTTTCTGTTAGGTTTTTAAGTTTAGTTTATCTTGAGCTTAAGCAAAATCTGATTTGCCAAGGGAAAGATTGAAGAAGGAATGACAGATCGGATCACGGGATAAAGAGAAAGAGAAACTTGCCGTATTGGTATGAGCATTAAACCAGTCAATGCAAGTAAAGAAATCACGTCAAACCAAGAAAATAACAAGTGATAGTAGATACTATCATTAGAAGGAGAATTAACATTATTTGCTTACAAGAAACTAAAATGGGTAGGAAAAAATTTAGGGATACTTAAAAACAGTGTGTTTTTATTGACACTGATCTTAATGGCAATGTAATGCAGTGGGTGATATGAAAGAGTATAGTAGGAGAGTCTCACTACATAACATAGGTTTGGATAATTCTATGCGCATACCACAAAAAATTTCAGTACACACACCCTTTATGTCATTCGGATATAAATTTTCGAACAAAAGTCAAATGTTTAGACAAAAACTTCCACACACACAAAAAAAATAGTTGTTACACATTCCGTTCAACTGTTTATATCCAAACAACTATTTATTTTTGTTCAAAAGTTTATGTTTGAACATTTGACTTTTGTTCGCAATCCAAACGATACAACTGGCTGTACTGAGATTTTATGGGTTGTGTGAATAGGATTTCCTCATAGGCTAATGATATTAGATGTATCATGTATGTATTTGGAGATGAAAGAAGGGTAAGGACGTAGGGATCCCCAAATTAGATGGTGGAATTTAAAAGACAAATTTTAAACACTCTTTAAGAGAATAATGATTAAGGAAGGGAAATGAACATTGAATGCAAACAAACTACCTGAGGTGGATCAGTTGTACTAAAAAGCAGTAAAAGAGATTCTTAGTGAATCAAAGGGAAGTGGACTACCATCTAAAGAATCTTGGTGGTGGAATGAAGAGCTTCAAAAGTGATAAATAAATAAAACAGTTGTGACAGAGCTTTGGAATAATGAAAATTTTGAAAACTATGAAGTAGCTAAAACTGAAACTAAGAAATCATTTAGGGAGGCTAAATTGATATTTATAAACTTGCCAAAGATAAGAGAAAGAAAAGGAAAGAGACCTAAGGGTAAGGAAGATGAATGAGTGATAGTTAAGGAAGATACGATCAAGGAATGGTGGAGAAAAAATTGACCCTGTAACAATAGGCATCCTTTGTATTGTTGGTGCAATTAATAAAGGTTGGGATTTTTCCTGTAATTACTTGCTGCCTATTCGTACTTGTTATAACACTCTGTGTGTGTGTGTATTCATACTTGGCTGAGACTAAGTGTCCAACTTAGTGCCATTACAGGCTGGAATTTTTGAAACGAAAATTGACCCACCATCTAAAGAATCTTGGTGGTGGAATGAAGAGCTTCGAAAGTGATAAATAAATAAAACAGTTGTGACAGAGCTTTGGAATAATGAAAATTTTGAAAAATATGAAGTAGCTAAAACTGAAACTAAGAAATCATTTAGGGAGGCTAAATTGATATTTATAAACTTGCCAAAGATAAGAGAAAGAAAAGGAAAGAGACCTAAGGGTAAGGAAGATGAATGAGTGATAGTTAAGGAAGATACGATCAAGGAATGGTGGAGTTATTTTGAAAAGCTATTTAAATAAAGCCTTTTGAAAGAAACATAGACTTTAGAACTTGTTAATTTTAATAGTAATATTAATTATAGATTCCTTCCTGAGGTAAAGGAGGCTATGAGGAAGATTAAAGTAAGAAAAGCTATAGAACTAGATGGAATTGTCATTGAAGTTTGGGAGTGTTTGGGTGATGATGGAACATTTTGGTTGACCAATTTGTTTAATAAGATCTTGAATTCTAAGAAAATGGTTGATGAATGGATAAAAACACATTAGTTCCAACTGATAAGAACAAATGTGATATTCAAAGTTGCATCAATTTTGTGGTATTAAATTTATGAGTCATATAATGAAATTCTGGGAGGGAGCTATTGAGTGGAGATTAAGACATGAGACAATATCTTCAAAAATCAATTTGGTTTTATGCTTGAGAGATGTACCGTGGAAGCTATTTTCTACCTAATTTGAGACTAGTAGGGGGGCAGAAATAAGTAAATTTCTAAAAATGATAAAGTTCCTACCAAAGACCAACACCCAATCTTTACATTTTTTGTATTAGTTATGGATGAACTTTCTAGAAACACTCAAAGGGGATATTCCTTGATGAGAGAGTTTAGTTTATGAAACAAGAGGAGTAAATTTTAAGCTAGAATTGTGGAGAGATACTTCAGATTTTAAAAGGTTTAAGTATAAGACTAAGAATATGCAGTGTAATTTTAGCAAAAGTAGAAATAGATAGGGATGAAAGTAGAGTCACTACAAGAAAAGAGGGCAAAAAAGACGGAATTATTAGCGACGGCGTGATCCCCGTCGCAAAAAATGGTATTTTGCGACGGCAAAACAAACCGTCGCAAAAAAGTAGTTTTAGCGACGGCGTTTAACCGTCGGTAATAAACTGCACGGGCGAGAGAGGTTGAGGAGGCCGTGGCCCATAGAATTAGAGTGGAATGCATGAAATGGAATGCTTCAGAATTGTTGTGTGTTCGTATGATTACTATTAAGTTGAAGGTAAAATTTTATGAGATTGCTTTAAGGCTTGCTATGATGTGTAGTATTAAATACTGGGCTACCAAAAAAAATGGTCCATACAGTGAGTGTAGCTTAAATGAGAATACTGAGATGGATAAGAGGTGTTACAAGAAAAGAAAAATTACGAAATGAATTCCGTTAAGAAGTTAGAAGTGATACTAATTGAAACATAAGATGAGGAAAAGCAGTTTGAGATGATATGGTCGATAAGAAAGGATGACTATTTTAAAACTTAGTTAATACGATAGTGAATGGAACCAATTGGAGGGAAATGAATCTATATAGTAGGCCCTAAATAATTGGGATAAGTGACTTCTGATTTTTGAAAGAATTGCAGGGTCAATCTGACTGCCATCCCATTGGCTTTTCTTAATCGTTTTAGATTGAATTTTAAGCATAGCTACCAAGTGTAACTTAAATGACAACAGTCCAAAGCTAAATCCTGTCTTGGAAGTTACTACCAAGTTCCCCGAACTATAGTTTTTATGTGTTTCTGTATTAAAAATAGTTTGTTCTTTCTTCTTACTGGCTACAGAGCTGGTAGGTATTCATTTTTCAAGTACTAGATTCATTTCCCAAATTTTTGAAATCGAAATTACCCTGGTCTTTTTTGATAGTATGATCAGGAAAACATTTGTTTACAGATTAAACCTTACCATAGCCCCTATATATGCTGATGATTAAAATTTTGATGTTCCGTTCTTACTAATAATTTTGCATTTACAGGAACCTGATTCAGAAAAAGGCCTAACTTCTCGGAATGGCAGCTCATCAAAACAAGCTATCTCCACCAGCAGAACAACCTCATCTGGGGAACCCATTGAAGTGCGGTCAAGGCGGTTAACCTCAAGTGGTGGGCTTGGGTGCTTGTCTTCTACTTAAAGAATCCAACCTGGGGTGGAGCCGAAATCATTATCTTTTTCTCGTACTTTAATCATGAAGGGTACCCGTGATGACCCTCTTCGCAGCTTCGAGCTTCTCTCCTTGAGGAAGTAGTAGAAGGGGGTTGGATTTGTCATCAAATTGAGAAAAACCATTCTATTTGTTGAATCTTTAGCATTATCTCAGTCAGTGTATATACAACACAATTAAATGTCACTTTTTTTTTTTAAACAACATTTCAGTGTTTCTGCCAACCTAAGGAGATTGGGATGTATGGTCAAGTTGGTAGGGTCATGGTCCAGCCAGTTGTGGCCCTCGTGGGTTTGACACTAAACTAAAACCAACCTGCAGTGAATTATAGTAGCTATTGCAAATGCTAATTGTTCATGCATGCATAGAATGTCCTCTTGAGACCATTTGGTACCCTATTATTGTCATTATGGGGCTGTTAATGTTCAGCATTCTCTTTTAGGCTCTATTTGGGTAGATAAATTTTAAACAAAGAATGTTAATTTCACAAATGAAGATATTTGGCAATTATAGTTAAATTGAGAAATTAAGAGCATGTGCTCAAAAAAAAGGAAGGAAATTAAGAGCATTTGCAAGGGTGACGCCACATCTCAGGTGATAGATGGATATAATCTCATATGTGAAGACTTTGTTTGGATCTCAAATTTGATGGGAAAAAAAACTCAGGTTGCATTTGGTAGAGTTTTGTAAATATGATTTGAGAGTATGAGTTGTATTTTGAATTTGTGAGTTGTGAAATTATGACTTAAGTGTAGAAAATTTGTTTAGTTATGGTTTTTGAATAGTGTTGAATTGTGTGTGAAATTGAGTTTTGAAAGTTTAATTTGACATGTGAAGTAAGAAAATTTGTTTGGTTATGAGTTTTAGAAAGAGTTTTCAAAACTTAATTCAAATTATTATAACTCATAACAAAACACACTACTTTCACACTATTGAAAATTCTGATCAACACTCATAACCAAATTCTTTTTAAAATTCAATTAAAAAAATTATTATTAACCGAAAATAACATTAATCAATTTTTTTATTGAAAATATTACAAAGGAAATAATTTCTTTTCAAAATAAATATTCAAAAAATTTAAATCATAAATATTTAAATAATTTAAATATTAAAAAATTTAAAATAATTTAAAATGTTAATATTTTAAATTTAAAAACAACGCTACACTTAAATCGTAACCAAACACATAAAACAAAACTCAATTAAGAAATTATTTTTAAAACTCATAATTAAACACATAATTCGAAACTCCATACTACTTTCATAACTCTACACTCAAATCGTAACCAAATACATAACAAAAAAATTAAAATATTTAAAAATATTTTTATAAAATAGAGTTTGAATTTATTTTTATAAAATATTTAAAATTTTAAAAAATTAAAATCCTAATATTTTGAAATTAAAATATTTAAAAATATTCAAAAAATTAAAAAATTAAAAAATTAAAAAAATCGTAACATATTTAAATATTAAAATATTTAAAATTTTAACAAAATTAAAATATTTTAAAAATATTTAAATATTAAAATATTAAAATATTAAAATTGAGTTTTGAAAAGAATTTTGAATTATATATTTAGTTATGAGTTTTGAAAAGTAATGATTATGTTTTGAATTGAGTTTTGAGAAATGAATGTAAAATTATGATTTAAAAGCTCCAAACAAATAACACACTCAAATCAATGGGTAGAATTATATTTTGAAAGGCTTACCAAACGGAGCCTCAGTACTTCATTTCTCTTTTCCCTTCGTATTGAACCCAACATTGAAAGTCAACTATCCTGCGTGCTGCTTCAATCAAGGATAGAAACCCAACATTTACTTGTGTTTGATACATTAAAACTTACGTAAAAAATTAGAGTAGAACACATTTTAAAACTCATTATTTTATGAAAAATTATACTTCTTAAAATTCGACAAGATAGAACAAATTAAGTAAAAATACATTATACTAGTTTTCAAACAAAGTTTGGACAACTTAATGCTCAGCTTGTTTACAACCCTACTTGACTAGAATTGATGACATAAATGTACTCGGTTGGTTTATGGTGCAGGGTGGTTCAATCAATCATTGATTCCGGCCAGTCGTGGCCCTCGTGGGTTTGACACTAAACTAAAACCAACCTGGACCGGACCACAACCCTACCAACTTGACCATCCAACTTAATCAAGCTGCATCAAAAAACAAATGAAACAGCCTATATTTTTTGGGGATGCATCATGACAAAACTGGCTTACAAAATGTGAAGGTCAGTCAGTTTCCATCCCAGAGGCCACCTACAAAAAATTTGGTAATCAAATGCAACTATACTACTACGAGCATACACAATCTGACATTAAAACAGAATAATGCAAACATTGATTCTTAATGGTGAGTCAAAGATCACAAATTAGACAAGGTCTCAAAATAACACTAATAATTTCAAATGGAGTTTGACAATATTAATAAAAACAAAAAAAAAAAAACTGCCGGGGGTCTCTCTTCCTGTGATTAATCCATAAACTAACAAAAATAAACCTGAAATGCAGATGCCAACACAGCTGGCAAAAACCTACGACACAATCTCCAGAGAAGAAGGGAATAGATATTAGGCTGTGCTCTGCTTCTTAAGCTTTGCAAGTTCCTGCCTGACAACTCCAGCTTTCTGCCGTCACATTAATAAAAACACATCAAACTCTCATAAAAACAAAAGGCTCCAAAGTCCAGCTACTTCTGTGTAATATATGAGATTATAGATATTTTCTTTACTTCATTCATGAAGATTACACGGGTGTAATATATGAGATTATAGATATTTTCTTTACTTCATTCATGAAGATTACACGGGTGTAATTTCTAACCAACCCTAGTTTATGCATCAACAACACAACTTTAGTAGAACATGCCCTAAAAGATTCTGGAGTCAAGTAACCAACTAGGCAGGTAATAAAAAGAAAGTTGGCAGTTCCTTCCAGTAGTTTTAATGTAATCAAAGAAAAAAGAAAAGAAAAAAACAAGAGGTTGCTTAGAACATTCCCAGTTCCTCAAAACCATTAAATAACTAAGTTGAGAAGAAATGCCAGATACAATTTCAAAAGTATAGTCCAAACCTTGATTTTTGCAAGCATTAGTTTGAACCTATCAAAATCATTAAGAGAAGCCCTTCTCTTCTGCACAATAAGCTTCCTGCCCCAAGAACTGTTCTCCCATTTGTTCTTGACATCTGTCATAAGAGGTTAGGAGTTCAATTTCAGAATCATGCAGACAGCAGAGAAAGTGTACATTCAGCTGTTTTGTACTCACCAGCAGCATCCATGGCTGCAACCAGAGTCTTCTTCTTTGGAACCCTTTTAATGTCAATCGTGATATCGGTGAGTGAAAGCCTCTTGAAATTCATTTGGGTACGCACCATATCAGGGGCATCTACAAGAGCCTGCACATGGGAAAAAGGCTTAGGGCTGGTTTGGCATATACTGAAAAGATAAAAAGTCAAAAAATTATTAAAAAAATTAAAAACTTATCACTATTCACCAAAAAAATATATATAAAAAAAACAAATTACACAAGCGCCAAGTACAAGCATACACAGTGGTGAAGTGATGGCCAAGTACAAGCCATACATATTGAAGTGATGGTCAGTGGTACAAATTTACAACGCGGGGTGCACAAAAAAATTAACCTGGAATGGTGCTATTCAGCCTGTGGGGGCCCATCACGGGTCTCATTTTGATAATCTGAACCGTTTCAATGTGTATAACTCGTCGAGTACTATGTGCTTGTAAAAAATCATGTTGATCGGATATTTCTAACTACATGATCAAATCAGTTTTGTATAAAAAAATGGATGGTGTTATAGTTAACAGTTGACAAAAAATTAATCCGATCAGATAGCTATCGATATCCGATCAATGTGATTTTTTACAAGCATATAGCTACACATTGAACGATTTCGATTAGCAAAACGGGACCCGTGGTGGGCCCCCCACAGGCCGAACAGCACCGTCCAATTCAATGCCCGAAAAGGAGACAAGCATCTCCTATACAAACCGTGCTGCCTACAATGCACAAACTTCTCCTATGCACTAATTTATACAATTTTTTAATATACATTTTTTCGTAAAAAGTCAAAAAGTTAACCCAAACAATCATTTTTTTTCCCCCGCAACTTTTTAGTCCAAAAAGTCAAAAAATACACTTATTTAGGACATTCCAAACAACCCTTAGATAAAATGGCAAAATCCATTTATATCCGGGAGGCAGTAAATGCATCCTCGAACAACCTAACTTATTCACAAAAAATTAATGAGTAACGTATGCATTGTCAAAATGTTAAAGAGTGAACACAGAGAAAAATGTAGTGTATGTACCTACAATAAGCCACCTCAAATGACAACTCCATTTGGTTTTCAAGAGGAATGAGAAAGGTCAGAAAAAACAGATTTTTTTTTTTTGGTTTTGGGGGGGGGGGGAAAAAAAAAAAAAAAAAAAAAAAAAAAAAAAAAAAAAAAAAAAAAAAATATAATATGTTAACACTTCTTCTTTACTTCCGGCTGCAAGAGCTTCGTGATATACATTTTCTTTGCTGTCCTTGTTAGTGCAGCGACCCCTCTCACGGAATTCACCCCATTCCGTGTAGTCCCCGTGTTTGGAGATGTAGGGGGGGAATAAATAAAGACAACTGATAAATAAATAAATAAAAATAAAAACTGATATGCAATGAATTAAAAGGAATATTGGTATGTAATGAAATTAGACAACAAAACTTCCTAACTAATGGTTTTTAGCTAAAATGGTTGCAAACACAACAAACCATGCCCAAATTAAAGATAAAATATACACCATACTCTTGCATACATCCTCAGGTAAAGCCCCAAGACTAGAATTTACCTACATTTGCAAGACTAGTTGAATGGTAGCAAATGTGACCATTCAATTAGCAGAGTAGACATGGACCAAGCATATAGCATACAACAATTTTTACTTTTCTTTTACCCCCTAATTTGGCCAGGTTGTGGGATCTAAAATCAAGAGAATCTAACACTGCAAACTCCAAAATATATGTAGCACACGTAGGATATGTAGGGTTTTAACAAGTAGCAGTACTAGACATCAATTTTTACCATTGTTTAAGACAACATCTAGTAGATCCGGCGTTTCCGGCCGAAGTTATTTTAAGAGAAAATGTAGTTATTACAAAAAAAAACGATTCACGTCCAAATCGTTTTGTGATTCCATTTGGAGGATTGACGATTTTCGCCCATATGATGAGCCTCATTTTTTCCATTTCGATTTGCCGGAGGTTGGTACTGAAAAGGATGAACGACTTGGTCGAAAATTGAAGTTGTTAGGACTCTACCTCCAGGGTGTAGTTTTACGCCAAACTGGTGGTCTCTCTGAAATTGCCGCCGATACGCCTGGGCTCGAAAGCGACATGCGCGACGCTCCTACTCAGACTGTGGAGTTTGATCCGTTTGGTATACTTGACAATGGGCAATGTGAATTTGTCGTTGTGTTGGACCGTTTTCCTAATCCTGTGTATATGCCTAAGTTTGAAGATGTTTTACAGTGGTCCAGTGGTGACCCACGAACTGGTTGTATGGTCAGGGGCACGGAAATAGATCGTTTTGTTGTATTTCGGCGTGTCTCTGTTTTAATGCCGTTGCAATTGACTGAATATTCAGTCGTTAGCTGTCAAGGCGTGAAAACATTTATCAACATCGGAAAGAATGTTGTATCCGAATTTCGAGATAGTTTTGGTGTGCTAAACGATGCGTATAATAATATTGTAAAAAACGCAATTATTTGTTATTTTGTATGGGAATGTCGCACAAAATCGTTCGTAAGGGCGCATTTGAATTGTAGATTGAAATATTGTTATTAATAAAATAATTTATTACAACGTATTTTACATCGGCCTCCGTTGTACATTTATTTTTTGGGCTGATATGGACCCTTCGACTGCGGCCTTTACAGCTTCTGCTACTAATTTGGATGCCTCATCTGTAGTGAGCCTTAATGATTCGGAATTATTGGATCCGGCCTCACTTACAGATGGGCCTATGTCGACTGGTCTGCTAAGCTGGGTGTTGGGCCCAGTGTTGATTAATAATGGGCCGTGTGTAGGCATAGTCATGTCGCGGCGACTAAATAATTCAGGCCCATCTCGAATTGAACTTGCTGACAACCGTGCAACCATTATCCTTTGGGCCGAAGAACCGTATTGGCTTATTGGTGCTGATAATGTCATTGTCGATTGAAAACGTGATTCAGAATTACAACGTGTTAGTCTTGCCTTTGTCACGCTGCGTGCCACGTGCCAAATATCCACGCGGTGGTTGTTGAATACTTTGGACAAAACATTTATTAATGGTGGTCAATACGTTATTTCATCTGGGAAAGACGATGTTTGAAAGGCCAAAGTGGCTTTCATTTTGCAATATCTGACATTGTCGTTGATGTTTGTTTGTATCAATTTGTACGACGCTGCCCATAGGCATCCTTTTTTATCTGCGGCAGCATATGCGTTTCCAAAATATGTGATGTCTACTGAGCATGTAACTGGAAAAGTAAATCGAGCCTGTAATTGATCGTTCGCCTGTAATCATGTGTCCTGTATTTCTACTTCGATGCGACCGGTTGAATTAAATGGACACTGTGGTCTGTAGCTTAGTTTGCATTTGTCAATTATCATTGACTTGAATGTGAGCTTCTGCCACATTGCATCGTCTATCTTCGGATTGGTTATTGATATATTGGATACCGGTAAGTTCGATGTCACGTCTATTATGTCGATTTCTAATTCACCTTCTTCATTTTCATGGAGCTCATCTGTCAATCCGGCGGGGTTGATTTCCTCTGACATAATGATTTTAGAATGTTGTTAGTGCAGCGGCCTCTCTGAATTGTCAAACACACAATTCGTCTATGAATGCGGACTGTATAATTCATATCGATATATAAAGGTTAAGTGCATAGAGTTGGGAGAATAATTAATCTAAAACGACGTCGCATTGAGGCCATAACTCACTCTCAATGACGTCACTTACTCTCTCTGGTGACGCAAGTCACTCTCTGAAAACTTTCCTGGTAGAAGAGAGTGAGGGAGTGACTTATATATGATCCCAGGAGCGTCCCTTAATATTACTGGGACCCCCCCCCCCCCCGCGCCACGTGTCGTCCCCTGATTGGTGCGTCCTTCCGCATTTGGTACCGTGTTGTCGGCTATAGGGCTCCGCTCCACTCCCAGATCTGCAACCAGGATTAAAAGATTTAAAAAGGCAAGCGCAAACGGGAAATTTGAATTCAAATGATGGGTTCATACGTATGGCCCACGAGTTGCCTCCTTTTTGCATCCTTTGCCATATGTTATTATGGGTCGTAAAATTATTTCGTGGCATACGGTATATACGTACACGGTTTTAATGTCTATTATGCCGTCTATTTTACAAATTAATAACTGTTAACGTTGACCCACATCACGGTCAACATATTACGCCTATAAAATAAAATCGATGTGATGCATTTAATGGTCAGAGTTTCACCATCGATTATGGCGACTACGTTCCGATTTTCGCAACAGCGTCCATACACCCCAAGAACAAAATTAAATTTTAGTCGCCGTTGGACAACATCCAGTAGATCCGGTGTTTCCGGCCGAAGTTATTTTAAGCGAAAATGTAGTCATTACAAAAAAAAACGATTCACGTCCAAATCGTTTTGTGATTCCATTTGGAGGATTGACAATTTTTGCCCATATGATGAGCCTTATTTTTTCCATTTCGATTTGCCGGAGGTCGGTATTGAAAAGGATGAATGACTTGGTCGAAAATTGAAGTTGTTAGGACTCTACATCCAGGGTGTAGTTTTACGCCAAACTGGTGGTCTCTCTGAAATTGCCACCGATACGCCTGGGCTCGAAAGCGACATGCGTGACGCTCCTACTCAAACTATGGAGTTTGATCCGTCTGGTATAAAATAAAATCGATGTGATGCATTTAATGATCGGAGTTTCACCATCGATTATGGCGACTACGTTCTAATTTTCGCAACAGCGTCCATACACCCTAAGAACAAAATTAAATTTTAGTCGCCGTTGGACAACATCCAATAGATCCGGTGTTTCCGGCCTAAGTTATTTTAAGCGAAAATGTAGTTATTGTAAAAAGCCTCGTCATTGTGGTCCCTCAAATCGATGTGACCGGAATAATAATTATGCGGCCCCAAAGACCGGGCCCAACATGTTTTTCCAATTCTAGATGTGCCTTCAATTCTAGAAGCTCACAGAATACACCCCATACTGTATCTGTAAATTGATGAACATACGGCAATGGTGGAGTAAATGAAATCCTGTCGTAATTGGGTGACAACTTGTCATAATTTAGCCAGAAACAATTTGGATTGCCATTTCTTACCAGTGCCAATGCTTCTTTACTTCCGGCTGCAAGAGCTTCGTGATATACATTTTCTTTGTTGTCCTTGTTTGCGCAGCGACCCCTCTCACAGAATTCACCCCATTCCGTGTAATCCCCGTATTTGGAGATGTATTCCAGCACAGCCTGATGGTTGTTGGCCCCTTGTATATTTGGATGGAAATGGCGATTAGTGCGATCGTGAGTAATGTCGAAGAACCGTTCATCCTGTGTCTGAAAACGGTATCGAAATTGGGCGAGAGCATGCAGATGTGGTTCACCGTCCTTGTGTAATTCATGTGCAACCCTCACATAATTTGGTGGCCTGTTAGTGAACAACTCTAATTTTCTCTAACAATCTCTTTGTAGGTACAGAATATCTGAGATATGTGAGGAAGATGTTCTTGTTTTGAACTTTAAAACGACGTCGCATTGAGGTCATAATTCACTCTCAATGACGTCACTCACTCTCTCGAATGAAGCAAGTCACTCTCTAAAAACTTTACTGGTAGAAGAGAGTGAGGGAGTGATTTATATATGATCCCAGGATCGTCCCTATAATATTACTGGGACGCTCCCCCCGCGCCATGTGTTGTCCCCTGATTGGTGCGTCCTTCCGCATTTGGTGCCGTGTTGTCGGCTATAGGGCTCCGCTCCCCTCCCAGATCTGCGGCCAGGATTAAAAGATTTAAAAAGGCAAGCGCAAGTGGGAAGCTATTTAATCCAAAAATAATTGGGGATTTTGAATTATTTTGCAATGGATCTCTGAGATCTAGGTCAATTTAGGTGGTTGATTTTAAAATACGAGCCGGATCTTTTACTGCTGCATTGGTCCTTGTTGGTCGTCGGCGAAGAGAACGTCGAAAATTTAATCCGGCTCATCAACGCCTTACAGCGGCAAGCAGATGCTCTATTTGCCGGTCTGGAAGCTTGTTCCGCGTTAGAGACTCAAGCGACGTCTCCGTCCATGGAGACAATGGAACGATGTACAGACACATCTGTGAGTGTTGAGTTTGATAAACAAGATACATCAAACTTCGGCTGTGGACTTAGGAATAGTGACACAATTTCCTAATTACCATAATTGTATAATTGTTACTATTCCTTAATAAAATAATTTGTTCAAATTTGTTGTAGTTTTGTCCTGTTGTGTATTATATTGGACTACTTGGCCGTCCCGAACTAGTGTCCACTTCTTTCATAGTTTTGATGGGCCTATGTATAATGGGCCTATGAAAATCATTGGAGATGTTATGGACCTTGTCGCGTTATATGGGCCTCTGGGCCTCTTAATTTGCAGCAGTGTAATTGGGCCAATGTAGATAATTTGTTGATGATCCAAACCAATAATCACATTAATTAAATGTATCTCAACATTTATTATTAATTAATCATGAAAATGTATATAAATATTTTTCCACCGCCAATCTTTTACATAATATGAAAGTTCGTCGAGTACAATGGTTAGTGAGAGACAATAATTTACAGGGCTAATAATTCCAAAGCTGGATAATTTGTTCGTCATCCTGCATGCAATAAGCTGGGTAAATACAGTCTCCGTCAGGCTTCTGAGACCACTGTATGTCAGCCACGTATACATTGTGGCGGTGAACGTCCAGACTCCCAGCGCTTTCCGAAGGTTGTAGTTGAACAGGCATTCTATCTTGTATACCCTTGATTCCCCGACATGGACATGTTTACGGCTCTGAACCACATCGGGTTCCTCAAAGTATCGTAGAAGACCCCTGACAACATCTTCTCTCTCCAGTGGATGTGGTTCGATACATCCGTTCGTATGGAATATCGAACAGCCACATTGGAAGTGGAATATCTTCCTGCGTTGGGCCTTCTTCTCATTGCGATGCCTCTTCTTGATCGGTTCTGGTGAAGAAGGGCTGACTGAGTGTGTAGAACTCAACGTTTCGGATCGTCCACGCTTGGAGCCCGGCGTGTTCATGTTTTTTCAAAAATTCTTTGTAACTAGAATCGGCTCCGGGGTTGCATAATATAATACTTGAAATCCCGCCTTTTATTTTGTTTGGACGGGCATATTTACAATTTGAAAAAAAATCCCGTTGCGCTCCAATAAATTCCCGCCAATGTTTCAAATATTGTGGGGCCACATCATCGATTATGTTGCAAAAAGCCTCGTCATTGTGGTCCCTCAAATCGATGTGACCGGATCCAACATGTTTTTCCAATTCTAGATAGGCCTTCAATTATAATGCTCTTGGGCCTGTGTGGTCTTTGGGCTTCGTCGCTTATATTTTCTGCAACCCATTGATGTATGGCTGTTGAAACGATCCATACTGTATCTATAAATTGATAGACATACGGCAATAGTGGAGTAAATGAAATCTTGTCGTAATTTGATGACAACTTGTCATAATTTAGCCAGAAACATTTTGGATCGCCATTTCTTACCAGTGCCAGTGCTTCTTGAAGCTTGGGTAACCAGCTTAGGGTATGATAGAATATCAACCCCTATTTATAAATGAAGATTAGGGTTTACAAGAAAGACAATTACAAGGTGATCCCTGAGGGCACACAATGATTACAGACCCTAGTGTATCTTTCGGCTAATATAATATGCCAAAACTTTCGGCTAATATAATATGTTAACACTCCCCCTCAAGCTGGTGCGAAGATATCTCTCATGCCCAGCTTGCCTAATATGTCATGAAATGGTTTATTCCCAATCCCCTTGGTGAGAATGTCAGCAAGTTGTTCACCAGACTGGACAAAAGGAGTACAAATGGTACCACTAGTGAGTTTCTCCTTAATGAAGTGGCGATCAATCTCAACATGTTTTGTCCTGTCATGTTGAACTGGATTGTGAGCAATGTTGATGGCGGCCTTATTATCACAGTATAACCGCATGGAGTCCGTCTGAGATCATCTAGAAGAACACCATCAGTAGGGGTGAGCTTCACATTAAGCTAAATAGGGTTATCAGAAAGCTTAGTGTCAGCGGCACGATGAATAACCTCATTGGCATACTTGGCCTAAGAGAGAAAGTAGCCCTTGGGAGAAGAAGCTACCTCTATACCAAGAAAATACCACAAGGGGCCTAGATCTTTCATTTCAAAAGTGCAGAAAAGATGCTGCTTAATATCAGAGTTAGCAGAAAAGTCAGAGCCAGTGATGATCATATCATCCACATACAGTAATAAGGCAACAAATCCAGCAAAGGTGTGAAGAAGAAATAAAGCTGAGTCCTAGGCACAAGGATGAAACCCAAGCGCAGTAACAGCAGCCTGAAAGCGATCATACCAAGTACGAAGACACTGCTTTAGACCATACAGAGCACGCCGAAGGCGACAAACCCGTCCAGAAGAATGGTGAAAGCCAGAAGGAGGACACATATAAACCTCCTTGGTGAGATGGCCATTAAGAAAAGCATTCTTAACATCCATCTGATAAAGAAGCCAAGAACGAACAGCAGCGACAGAAATCAAAGTACGGACAGTAGTCATCTTGGCAACAGGAGCAAATGTCTCATCAGAGAAGAAGGGGACACACTGGTGGAATCTGTCATGGATACAATACTACCGAACCTGCAACAAAACTAGTGGTAATCACAAACCCGGAAGGTGGTCGTGGGATAACAGGCACAATGATCACTATAAAGACATACAAAATACAAAATTAAGAAACCATTTTTTTTTTTTTCTTTTTTTTTTTTTTGTTGTTTATATATATATATATATATATGTTGAGTTATTTATATATACATGTATTTATATATAAATATATATATCAGGCTATAGTTATATATATATCAAGATATATATATATATTTATATATACCTGGGTTTAAGATCAGAGGACGACGAGGGGAACGAGGGACGAAGACGACAGAGGACGATGAGGATGATGAAGACGAGCGACGAACTGCGGGAGGAGATCGACAGATCGACGAGCTGAGACGAAGACGAAGCAGATGAAGACGAGGGCTGAACTGCTGGAGGAGATCGACGAGCGGAGGAGCTGAGACGGAGACGAAGAAGAAGCGGAATGATGATGGTGGCAGAAGATCGATTCAGCAGATGATCCAACTAGGTATGCTTTGAACCCTAGCCCTAGAGGTGATGCTCTGATACCATGAAGCTTGGGTAACCAGCTTGGGGTATGATAGAATATCACCCCCTATTTATAAATGAAGATTAGGGTTTACAAGAAAGACAATTACAAGGTGATCCCTGAGGGCACACAATGATTACAGACCCTAGTGTATCTTTCGGCTAATATAATATGCCAATACTTTCGGCTAATATAATATGTTAACACTTCTTCTTTACTTCCGGCTGCAAGAGCTTCGTGATATACATTTTCTTTGCTGTCCTTGTTAGTGCAGCGACCCCTCTCACGGAATTCACCCCATTCCGTGTAGTCCCCGTGTTTGGAGATGTAGGGGGGGAATAAATAAAGACAACTGATAAATAAATAAATAAAAATAAAAACTGATATGCAATGAATTAAAAGGAATATTGGTATGTAATGAAATTAGACAACAAAACTTCCTAACTAATGGTTTTTAGCTAAAATGGTTGCAAACACAACAAACCATGCCCAAATTAAAGATAAAATATACACCATACTCTTGCATACATCCTCAGGTAAAGCCCCAAGACTAGAATTTACCTACATTTGCAAGACTAGTTGAATGGTAGCAAATGTGACCATTCAATTAGCAAAGGAGACATGGACCAAGCATATAGCATACAACAATTTTTACTTTTCTTTTACCCCCTAATTTGGCCAGGTTGTGGGATCTAAAATCAAGAGAATCTAACACTGCAAACTCCAAAATATATGTAGCACACGTAGGATATGTAGGGTTTTAACAAGTAGCAGTACTAGACATCAATTTTTACCATTGTTTAAGACAACTTCAGGAACTTGTTTACAAATGCATAAGTTACATAGAAAATAAATTCTCAAAACTCAGATTATAAGGTTCCATCGGGTTACAATTGGCAGCAAAAAGCTGTTAATTCCTTCTTCCTATGTCAAGACATCTCTAAGAACCTCAGTTTTCATTGTCTGCTAGATATTTCATTCTAGAGAAGCACAATGACAAATATACCAATAAAATCCACACCAAATCAAGAGAAAAAAACTAATTCATTCATTGAGAAAAAAAACTAATGAAATCTTGAAACACAACGAATACCAAAACACCAAGAACTAATGCTGTAGATGACATTAAAAAAAAATAAAAAATGAGAGCATATTACTCAAATACACACATGCAAGCCAGCTAACTCATGTTTACCATAAAACTTGTAATATGAAAATTAATAATCTAGAAAGAAATTATAACAGAAAATGAAACTTCATAACTTGTAGCTTCTATTATTGAAGCAGAGAGAGAGAGAGAGAGAGAGAGAGAGAGAGGGGTCATATTAGTAAATCCAAGATGCCAAACAAGACATACACGCTTGTAAAAATAAAGTTTCATTTTACTTGTAAAATAAATAAATAAATAGCTTCATTTGAACGTTCCATGAGTTTAGAAATGCTTAATTGTTTTCATATGTAATTTTTATAAACTAATTATAAGTGTGGATTGGCATATAAAAACTCGGTAATAAAGATTCCAAATATTGGCATTGAATGAAATCTCAATGCTAACCCATCTCATCAATTACAGCAACATTTCTAATCTTCTCCACCGTCCTTGTTCTTGAAAACAAATGTGCACCATAGGTAAAACTTTAAAAAAATGCAAGCCATCAATGATCATGGGTCAACAAATGCACCAAAAAGTTGCAAATGAGTTTTCCATGGATTTTATTAAGTACTACCCGCAACCTGTCCAACCACCTAGATGTAACCAATTGAGTATACATCTTACTTTGAGTTGAAGATGCACCCAAGGCCCACTTTAACCAACAAAAGAATGCAAGTAAGCCATTAATGTTTCATTGGGTAAAAAATGCACTGGGTAAAAAATGCACAAGTAACTTGTAATTGAGTTTGCAACTACTACTCGCTATGAAACAAAGTTGACTGTAACGGTGATACCATGCCATCAGTATCACCATCCAATAACTTCTTGCCATTTACCCTAAGTGGGGTTCACTTGCCATATGAAAGTTTACTGTTGGTTGGTGATACCAAGTCATACCATGAGGGCTAGTTTGGCATGTACTAAATAAGCTAAAAAGTCAAAAAGTCACTATCTTATTTAAGTCACATCATCTTATTTAAATCACATCACCTCTCTAACACATCACATCAAACCCAACCCAAACCCAACCCAAACCCACCAATAAGTCAAAAAGTGCATTTTTTTAGAACATCCCAAACCAACCCTAGAATTTTACTCGCTATACCAATTGTGTGTATATCCTACTTGGAGTTGAAGATGCACTCAATAAGAGAAAGATAATGTACATTTTGATTTGCAAACACACTTCAACCAACAAAACATGTATATCCAAGCTCTGTTCTCTGACTCATCCAAATTAAGGATCGCATACACACACACATACGTATCAAAACAACACAAAGTTTGATGTTCTTTTGCAGTGTTCTCTGATCGTTATTGACATCAAATTGAAGTTCTAAGTTAACAAAAATGAGTATGCGAACTAAATATATGTAGTTAAACAAGAAAGGCACAGAAACGCTCATGAATACCCTGTTTTGATCGAGGACATCGACAATGACAACGAGCTTCCCATATTCCTTCCCGTAGTTGACGAGAGCGACCCTTCCTATCTCCACGTATCTTTTGAACGGCTACAAGCAATCAAGCCAAACCAAAATCATATATACATATATATATATATATATATATATAGAGAGAGAGAGAGAACTTGTGTTGCATCTCACCATTTTCGGAGATCTGAGAGCTCAGCTCAGCACAGCTAGAGCGACTATGGAAGACGGAGGCTGGAGGGGTGATGCTGAATTAGGGTTTGAAGAGTGAGGAGAAGAGTATATTAGGGTTTCTCTGTTTTAGAGTTGTTATCAGATGGACTCGATTGCAGGGGAGGTCGTCTACGTGTCACCAGCAGATTATCTGTATCATCATTTTTTTAGTGTTTTATTTTTAAAATTTTAATTTTAATTTTAATTTCTTTTTGTTTTTTTTTTTTTAAAATTTTTAGTGATGTAGGTAATAGGTTTATATATGTACATAACTGTTTTGATGAAAAAATATAAATAAATAAAAATAAAACAGAAAAATAATAAAGTCAAGGAAAATTGAAATGAGGAATTCTAGAAGGAAAAAAAGAGACACAACTCTTCTCAAATTATCTTCATGGGGTGTTTGATAATTTCATGAAAAATTGTGAATACATTCTTCTATATATTTTCGTTAGAGCTTTAGAGCATTAAGAGTTTACATAGTAGTTAATGGCCTATAATTTGAAATTTTAGAAAAATAAGAACAAATTTAATAAAATTGTCAAGAATACCCTTTTAACTATAAATCCTTAAATTCTCTCTCTCTCCCTCTCTCCAAACAAAGGCCTCTAATTGCCCTTGTGAGTGTTGTACCACGACGACGACTTCATCTTTGTCATTATCAAGATTTGTTGGGTTGGTCTAGTCAAATATAAGTCTGACTTCATCGATAACGAACTTTCATTTGATCACGATTCAAACTGGTCAAAAAGCCTTCATTTGTTCACAAACCTCTATTTTCGTTGTCGAGCAAGCACAATTTCATTCTTCTGTTCTCGATTTCGCACATCACCGGTGCAGATATAGATTGTTGTCGTTTGTTGCTCACAACTATCGTTTTCATTGTTCATAAACATTATGTATTTATAAACTAAGAAATAGAGAGTTGAGAGAATGTCTTGTTGATGATTGACGAAGTGTGAGACAAATTGACGAAGTCAGAGAAATTTCTTGTCTCATAAACTTAAAAGTTTGTAAAATTTCACTAAACAAAATCACCAGCGTCAGTGAAATTTCACTAATCACGATAGTTACATTTCAATTGGTTTTCAATTTTTGTTCTTTATTTTGAAGTTATTTTATTTGAAAACATTAATTTCTTTGTCACAAGATCATTTAATTTCACTAACTCAACAAAATAAAATCTTACTAACTCAACATAGTGACATTTTACTTTGTTGGAGAGTCACTGAAAATGGTCGCAAGGGAATTTCATTATTAAATTAGTGAAATTTCATTTCTCCAAATAGTTGTCAAAAAATGGTTAACAGAGACCGACGGTCGTCATCGAACATTTAAATAAATTTTGGTAGTGTTGGACAACCTAATTCAACATTTAAAATAAATTTAATATATTGACTAGGAAGCTACATAAAAAATCACAATTGAACATTTAAAATAAATTTTGGTGATGTTGAATAACCTAATTCAACATTTAAAACTAAATATATTAAATTAAAATCACTTAAATTCATTTGATAATCACAAATAATATTACTTAAAAATTTATGTACTCTTCAAATGTAAACTAAAATAAATGAAAATTTTAAGTGGTAAAATTGTATATAATACTCTACAGGAGTCCCAAAAACAACTAAGTAAGAAAAATCAAGCTCATGAATTATCCAACACTTACTTAAATTCTAATAATTTCATACTTCGTCATTTTAAGGGATTTCACCAATTTCCTCTTTAGCGACATTTTACCGAAATGCCTCCCATAAAAATTCTTTTTCCATCAAATTTTGAAAAAAATAAAAGATAAATAAAGAAGGAGAATTGTTACAACCACCCTATTATTAGCTTATATATCTTCTAATTTTTGTTATATCACCTAAAATTTCGTTCAACCTCTTGTTTTCATTGACAGGTCGTTAACAACAAACCATGCTTGCCAACAAAAATAAACGAAACGTTATTCTTTCTTTTTTCATTTTTCCTTTTTTTATTCTCACCATTATCATCTTCATAATAGCATAGTCAAACAAATTACCAAACAGGTTTATACATCATCTTTTTGAATTTCTTTTCACTTCCAAATCCAAAGAGAGACTTAGTTGGATTGATCGCGTAATTTTACTAAAACTTGATGTTGCATGCGCGCGCACGCATGATACTCTATTAATGGCAACACATTGAGTTTTTCTCTTCTAAAGGTTATTTCAAACTTTTTCATGCTTGCTAGCAAGTTGTGAGGTCTAAACATGAATATTATTATAATTGCACATTTGTGTAGCTAATTTTCTTCTTTGTTATCTTTGTTTCAGGTCAGAAGGTTGAATTATGGATTCCAAGTTTTGAAGGCTTCTAATTAAGGAGAAATTTTTTAGTTTAGAGATCAATTTATATATGTAGAGAGAGGACAAGAATGGGCACCAAGATGAAGGGCCTTTTGAAAGGCCTACGATACATTACTCAAATATTCGGTTTGTTTTCTCTTTCCATTCATTTTTATATGATAGGAGTCAAAATATTTATAAAAAAAAAATCATCGTGAGATCCATGATTAAACTTTGTAGTTACAATATGTGTGAAGTCACCAATTGTTCACAAAAATTAAGTTGATAGGGAATGAGACAAACACTTCATGAAAGTAAGAGAACAAAGTATGAAAAGAGATGTAGAATAGAATGCACATTAACAAAGATAATGGGGGTGACAAGATTTGAATCCAAAGCTCTAACAATATGTTAGACAACAAATTGTCCCAAGAAATTTCAACTGTTATAAAATACGTTCAACAATGTATATCAAGCTAATAATATGTTCTCAATTAATTAATTAATTTTATTTTCCCTAGTTATGTCTAATTTTTCTTGTCCACCAACTCATTTTCAAAGCTTGGAATGATTTTCATTGACACAAATCAAATGGACCCTTACAAAGGCACGCATATATGTAACTCCTTTGCTACATTTTGCTTTCCATGCACATTCTCAATGTTCTTATACAATGAATTTGGCCTTGCAAATTAATGAATTTGTGTTTAGGGTGAATGTGCACCCTTTAATATCACCAAAAAATGATGGAAATTACCATCATTATTTTTTTAATCCTTGAACAAATTTTTTTATTTATTTTTATATTCAAGTAATTTTCTATTTATTAAAAAAATGTCATTTTCAACTCATATGCATCTTGGGTGCATGCTGTTGAGAATGAAACCCTTGTTGAGTAATGCTAAGGGTACATTTTATTAGAGTGAAAAATATGTTGAAAAATGAAAATAATAGAAAGTGAAGTAAAAGAAAGGAAAATTAAATGAAAATTTATTTTGTAGAATGTATTTGGTTAAGATGAAAAGTTTGACATAAAATTATAACAATTAACCATAAGAATAAATTTTTTTGCATTTTTTGTATGGAACTGAAAGCTAAATTTTAATGTTGATATAAATTGTACACTAAAATTAAGTTTCTTGCATTTTTCGTTGTACTCTTGTTAAGAAAATGCAAGAAAATTTTTAACTTTTTAAATTTCTTGCACTTTTAGCATTTTCATCCTAATCAAAATCAGCTAAGTGAATTGCAAATTTTTTTGTAGATGAGGAAAAAGAACAAGAGATACAGATTGGTTATCCAACAGATGTAAAGCATGTGGCTCATATAGGACAGGATGGACCATCTGTAGATTCACCAAGCTGGGTAATTCTGTTTTTCTCTCTTCTCTTCTCGTCTTTCTTTTATTTAGGTTGTGCCATGTCATGAATTTTTAAGAAGTTAATTAGGCAAAATCTAATTAACCTAAGTATGATCTTTTATTGAAAAACTTCAATTTTCCATTTTTTTTTTCCCACTTAATTCCATTAATAAGTCAATTGCCAACCAATTTCCTAACTTAGTCAAAATTTTCAATTTTGCATTGTAAAACCTAAATCAAGTTTCCCCTGAAACCCTTCTCAATTTATGTGTAGGAAAAATACAATTTTAAGGTCTTTGCAATTAAATTCTTAATTCTCCAAAATAGTTCTGAATTAATAAAAACACATAAAATTCATCTATTGGGCCTAAGAGCCCATCTCTCAAATTGGATCGGGAATCGGTGCAGTTAAACTAATAAGGTTAATCGCGTATAAAAATTTATCGATCAGCATTCTAATTGAAGCGAAAAAACTTCTTAGGGACCTTTATTATAATTATTTAAGACTACTATGCCTCAATTATAGTAATTAAAAGTTTAAATTGGTTCGATCTTTACAAGCTGTGTTTTGAATTTTGAATTTGTAAAGAAATTTGTTGGGGTGGGGGAAGAAAGAAAATAGAACAAAAACAACCTTAACATTTTGTTTAGACAATGACTTTGATCACACAATACAATAGGAAAATATCACCATCTTCTCATATTATAGTTTGTGTAGATGAAGGGTTTCGAATCAGGTGAAGAATTACAATCAGCACCATCAAGTGTCAAGGGGCAATCTAAGGAGAATTCAAAAATCAATTGTGTTTCTCAAGGTTTGTTACCTTCATATCCCAACTTTGCTTACAAATTGTCACATATAGAAGGGATACAAGCCTAATGTGCTAGTTGGATTCATTTTGTTATTGCTTTTGTTGTGTGTGTTTATTTAGAAAAAAATATAAATAAATAATAAAAAAACACTTGCTTTGGATCCAATGTTGTTAATAAGTTGAAGAGAGGATTGAAGGTTTTTCTAAAATTCAAAGAAGTTGCACAAAAGATATATTGCCTTACTACATGAACCATATATACCCTATATTTAAATTAGGCCACAACATGTATAGTGAGTTTTAGGTGCTAGTAACTTTACGCATTATCTGAAAACCGTCTTCTAAAATTTAATAATATTAGAGATATTATCAAATCATATCATATGATAGTGAATCCTATATATACTTATTGAATTAGTGAGCCTCATATCTGGGGGCCATTGATTGCAAGATCACTTTATATAATTCAATGATATAACATGTGAACATAATAGATTGTTCAATAAGTGAGCTCCAGATGTAAGGATCTACTAATTACAAAAACGTATGATACGGCTCATTGTTATATATATTTTATTTTTTTTCAAACCTTTGAAGTTCATGTTTCGTATCAATATCACTTGTAGTTGTTAAGAAATGGTTTGGGTCATTGTTTTGGCAGACAAATCTTCAATAGCAGGGTCCTCAAGTCAACAGCCATCCACCAAACCAAGACAATCAAAGAGAAACTCATCGGGTAGTTCTAGAGGGACCCGACAACCAAATGGTTCGGGTCTTGGGTCGGATGCACCATTGCAAAGCCTACCAGATATCCCCAAGAAATCAATAAGAAAGAAATCAAAGGAATTAGTGGGTGGAGAGGGGTCAACGAGATCATCATCAAGATCAAAAGTCATTCCTCCTCCTACTCCATATACATCTCCATTCTCGGATCCTGGACCAGATACCAAGTCCAAACCCGGATCCAACAATAGTGAGCTTACTTACACATCAAGTATGAGGCCTCTTGTAAAAGGAGACAAGGAATGTAATGGGATTTCTTGAAGAGTTATTGTAGCTATATATAGATTTGGTTAGTTGGGAACAGAGCCATTCCTTTTATTTTTTTTGTTGGAATCTTATATACATATATGCCATATCTTTAATTATATGGAACTAAAATTCATTTTTCAAAGCTCTTTGATAAATGGCCTTGTTAGGTATCATTTTCAAAATATTTTGGGCAAATTACAAAAAAATTCTGAGATTTAGCGTGTTTTGCAATTTAAATCCCATGATTTCAATTTCATCAATTTGAATCCAAACTTTTACTTTTGTCACAATCTCAACCATCTATCCATCTCTATTAGCTTGGTTGACGGAAGAAAATTTGTAGTACACATCTAGCACTTTTACATTGGCTCATTTACTCAATATTAATAATGAAAAATTTGAACTTTAACACAACATATCAATTCCACCATTTATTTTTCATCCATTAAATCAAAGCCATTCATCATAAACTTACCACACACTTGAGCACATTGTATCAAAACCTCTCTATATCCTTTCTCATCAACACTTTTTACTTTTTTCTCTCTCTCTCTCTCTCTCTCTCTCTCTCTCTACAAATGCACGCAGTGCCTCACTTTGCCAGCGCTATCTCCGGTTGACGTTTGGAGGATGCACACGTCCTCTTTCTCCTCCTTCTTCGTCTCACCTACTGTCGCTGCTCTTCTCTCCTCTTACTACTTTACATGTATTACAGAATATATTATATATATATATATATATAAAATATAATATAAAGATCTAGGGTGATGGTTTTAGGAGTGAAAGAAGAAGAGCAGAAGAAAGAGATGGAGAGAAGAGGCGAGGGCGGCGGCGGGAGAAGAGAAGAAAGAGGAGGAAGGCTACATTGTTGGGATATGGGCTACACCCTGACGAATCCCTTTTTTCTACAAAATAAAAACCGAACTCCCTTTAGAATTTGATGGGAAGGGGTAATGGTAGCATGGTTGTGACGACGGATAGAAAAGAAAAATGAAGAAGTGAATCGGCAGCCGCAGTCGAAAAAGAATTTTGTGAACCTCTAGCCAGTGCTGCTGCTATTTTGTTCTTTCCTCATTTCGTTTATGGAGATTTGGAGTTGGAGTGAGTGAGAAGCAAAATAAGAAGTGATTGTGGAGGCGACGTAATCGTTCGTTAATCTCGGTCAACATCGCTGTCACTCCATTCTTGTATTTCTTTTCTTTTGTCATCAATTGAGATTTTTGACGATCTAAGGCAAGGAGGAGTGATCTCCAATCATCCCTTCTGACTTTACATGCTGCTCCAAAACTCTCACAAACTGGCGAACCCTTTCTCCGGTGGCTTCTCGCCCTTGCTCTCTTACTCCGACGTGACTTGTACCCCTTCCAATCGGCCCAACCATTCCAATGTTGTTCTCTCTCAATATACTGCATAGAGAAATGTTAGGGATCATGAAAAGTCTCTCATGAAAATGATCATGAAAGATTTGTGATCCTTAGATTACCTTGATTAGTGTGTGGTGCTTTATTCTAAGTGTGTAATCTAAAGGTCACAAATCTTTCATGATCATTTTCATGAAAGATTTTTCATGATACGTAACATTGCTGTACTGCATATATACATACAGTCAATAGGTAGTTGATTGACCAAAATGCCCCAAGTTCGTTAGTTATAGTTAACAGAGATGGACGGACGGTTGAAATTGTGATAAAAGTAAAAGTTCAGGGTTCAAATTGATGCAATTGAAACCCTAGGTTTTTTTTTTTTGTAATTTGTCCAAATATTTTCAAGAAATAAAAATAATGAAAAATTTGAAATCAATTATTTTTTTCTGAAAAAATAGTTTTTTTAAAAAAAAAAATTGAAAACAACTGAACAATGTTTTTTAAAAGGGGGGGTATTTTTGAAGAATTTTTATTGAAATAGTTGTTAGAAATAGTTGTCAAACAATTTTTGTTTTAATTAATTTGCTTTAAACGAACAAAAAGAATTCAAAAAATACACCAAATGTGTTTTGGCGAAAAAATTATACATGCTTTTATTTTGGCATAACTGTGAAAATTATACCATGTTGGATTTGGTTAAGTGAGATTATGAGTATGGTCGATAGAAATGGCAAATTTAACGTAAATCAGTGAATCTGTCCAATTATATCTATTTAAAGTTTGTTTAAACTTTAAACTCGTACAAATTTATAAATGAGTGTAAATAGTTATACTTTGTAAACTCAACTAAAATTAAATTTAAATGAGTTGAACATAAGTAACCGTTTAAATGCCTCCACTATTATTACCATTACCTCCACCACTCTTGCTTCCACCATTACTACTGCCACCACTAACACAAACCAAAAAAGTTTGATCCTAAAAGCCATTCTCAATTACTTTTGGGTATAAAATATTGTTGGAACAATCTTCTGTGTAAATAAAAAAAAAATTTGAAATAAATTCAAACAAAATAAAAAATAACATACCGGATTTATTTATCGAACCGAATTAAAATTAAGACCAAGTCGAGTGTGTGACACTCTGTCCTTAAGACAGATTCGCCCCGCTACGGTACTTACGGTTGAGTGGCGTCTATCTCCCAATATATAATGATATTCACAAATTGTAGTAGCACTCCAAACAATTTGTTCGGCGAACCAAACCTGTGATCTATACTCTCTTTAATTTATTCTGAAACTAAATATGAAGAATAAATGCACTAGAGAAAAATTGGATAGCAATTTAAACAATCTGCAGACTGATTTTTGGAACCCAAGACTGTTGGAACATGGCTGTTTTTATAGGCAAAAAATCTGACTTGAATAGGTATTAATTTGAAGTGAACAGGTGTGATATGAATTTGAACAGATGCTATTTGAAATTAAACAGATCTGCCAATTGAATCAACAGATGCAGCAGTTAATAACCTGTTCCGAAATTGCCTGAACAGTTTCAAATTCAAATCAGTCCGGGTGCAAGTTTGGACCATATCAAACTGTTGTGGAATTCAAATCTATTGAACTTTATTATATAAACTATTTTGAATATATATATATATATATATATTTGTATATATATATAATAAACAAATTGAATAGTTTAATAAATAAATGAAGAGGTACAAATTTTAGGAAACCACTTAGGAACCCAAAATTTGAATTTAGAATTAAATTAAATTTCCACAATTGCAAACTTTAGGAAATCACTTAGGAATCCAAAATTTGAATTTAGAATTAAATTAAATTCTCACAATAATTTTTATTGAAAAAATTCAAATGAATTTTATCTGAAAAATTAAGGGTTGTTTGGGATGACCTAAATAAGTCCATTTTTTTTTATCTTTTTACGAAAAGATGTGCAGAAAAGTAGAGAGGTGATGTGATGAAAAAAAAGATAAAAAGATAAAAAGACGGATTATTTTGTGTATGCCAAACTTGGCCTTAATGTTAGACTCGAAAACGACGTCAACTTTCCATTCACTCATAAATGGTTTTGACGTTCCGTCTTCACCGTGTGACTTGCCACGCGGCAAGGAACACGTCACCTCTTCGGAGCCACCCCAAAAGACGTTTGGGGTCCACTTAATTTTGGGCTCAAAGATATGCCTATTTTAAACCATTTTTCCAACAATCTCCCACATGAATGGAATTTGACGGAGAGAAAATGCAACAACATGATCTAAATACAGAGAGTACAGAAATTAGAAATATTCTGCAAAGGATAAGTAGCTTTTGGCTTTGAACCTTCCCTTGTGAGACACTATCGGATTTACTAGCTAACTAGTGAACATGATGTCTTGAACTGTACAGTCGTTTGTGTAAATCGAGACAATAGAACTCACACAGTATATCTCCAGACACAGTTTAGTTCTCACTATTGTGTTCATTTTAGCCCTGAACAACCTGGTCTTCCATGAGTGCTCTAAAGACTTGTAGCCCTTCACAAATCTTATAAAACCGGCCTAGTTCACACTCACATAGGTGATTCTCATGAAGAGTATCCTGCTATACTCCACTAGGTTTACCTAGATATAAGAATCATTAAAATTTTACTTAACCTCAAACGCTGCAGTCATCACTATTTCATCATAGAAATAGGTAGGAGTTAGACTCCCCAGTGATCCTTCTGAGTTAATCACAACTCGGTTGTCCCTTTGAACCTAGATCTTGGGATCTCCAGTCAACTAGGTTGGGTTGCTGTTGTGGTAACTCTTATTTAATAGGCGTTAGTCCCATTTCCCTCGATGAATTCTCAACTAACTCTCTTGTTAACCCTTTGGTTAGTAGATCCGCTATGTTGTCTTTAGACTTAACATATTCTATGGAAATAATTCCATTAGAGAGTAGTTGTCTTACGGTGTTATGTCGACGATGAATGTGTCGTGACTTACCGTTATACAGATGACTCTGTGCTCTACCTATTGCTGATTGACTATCGCAATGTATGCATATAGCAGGCACCGGTTTTGGCCATATTGGAATATCTTCAAGGAAGTGACGAAGCCATTTTGCCTCTTCCCCAGCTTTGTCTAAAGCTATGAATTCAGATTCCATAGTAGACCTAGCAATACAAGTCTGTTTGGAAGATTTCCAAGATACAGCCGCACTACCAAGAGTAAAGACATACCCACTGGTGGACTTCGGGTCTTTAGTATCCGATATCCAATTTGCATCGTAGTATCCTTCAAGTACTGCTGGATATCTAGTATAATTAAACCCAATGTTACGAGTAAATCGGAGATATCTTAGAACCCTTATCATTGCTTTCCAGTGTTCTACTCCTGAATTACTCGTATATCTACTTAATTTACTTACTGCATAAGCTATATCCGGGCGAGTACAATTCGTCAAGTACATTAAGCTTCCAATAATTTGGGCATACTCTAATTGAGAAATACTTTATTGTATATTCTTAGAAAGATACAAATTAACATCTACAGGAGTTCTAGCAAGATGATCATCATCTTTGCTGAATTTGTCAAGTATTTTCTCAATGTAATAAGATTGTGACAAAGCATAACCTTCTGATGTTTTTTGTCAAGTATTTTCTCAATGTAATGAGATTGTGACAAAGCATATCCTTCTGATGTTTTGGTAATTTTTATACGAAGAATTACATCAGCAATGCCCTTGTCTTTCATGTCAAAATGTTTATTCAATATTTTCTTGGTAGTTTTAATCATATCATTATTATTACCTATGATGAGCATATCATCTGCATAAAGACATACAATGACATAACCTTTGTCTGTGTTTTTAATATAAACACATTTGTCACACTCATTAATTTTAAATCCATTTGACATCATTGCCTTGTCAAATTTCTCATGTCATTGCTTTGGCGCTTTTTTTAAACCATATAATGATTTAACCAATTTACACACTTTCTTTTCTTTCCCTGGAACAGAAAACCCTTCTGGTTGTTCCATGTAAATTTCTTCATTTAACTCACCATTTAAGAAATCGATTTTAACATCCATTTGATGAATTTCTAGATTGTATAGAGATGCAATGGCAATTAGCATTTTAATGGATGTTATTCTAGTAACCGGTGAGTATGTGTCAAAGTAATCTAAACCTTTTTTCTGTCTAAAACCTTTGATTACAAGTCTTGCCTTGTATTTGTCTATTGATCTATCCGCTTTCAATTTTCTTTTGAAAATCCACTTGTACCCAAGAGGTTTACAACCTGGTGGCAAATCCACCAATTCCCAAGTGTGATTTTGCAAGATGGATTCAACTTCACTGTTGACAGCTTCTTTCCATAAAGGAGCTTCAGGACTGGACATAGCCTCTTTAAAAGTTAAAGGCTCATTTTCTAACAAAAATGTTAGGAAATCTAGACCAAAAGATTTTGAGGTTCTAGCACGTTTACTACGCCTAGGTTCCTCTTCCTCATTTTGATCTAACTCTTGCTCTTGATCATGTTCTTGATCATTACTAGTAATAGCATCAAAAGATCTCTTATTATTACTAGTCTCTTGTCCAGTCTTATTTGGAAATACATGTTCAAAGAAAGATGCATTCCGAGATTCAATAATAGTATTTACATGCATTTCCTTCATGACTTGCCTCAAGTATTTGGACCATGCTTGCATGCGCACTGATCTCAGACAATGGAACTCAGTTCGATGGCAGAATCTTTAGAAGCTTTTGTGAAGAATACAAGATAGAGTTCTACAACTCCACACCAGCATATCCTCAAGCAAATGGGCAGGCTGAAGCATCTTGAATTCCTTCCAATCTTTTGGTAATTTTTCAATTAAGGCTGCAACTTGGAAGGATTCACTGAGAGACATACCTTCTGCGTGAATGTCATGCAGAATGAGTTGGCAATCTTGAGCTTGGCTTATCACAGTTTTTGAATCAACCATTACAAAATCCAAGAATCTGCCAACCACAAATTTCTTTGAGCCGGCATCTTCCGTTTTGTACTTTTTCTCCAACGATTCCCAAAGTTCCTTTGCTATCTTGATTGGACTATAGACGTTGTATAATGTGTTGTCAAGTCCGTTCAAGACGTAATTCCGGCAAAGGAAATCGGCATGTTTCCAAGCATCAACCGCAGCAACCACTTGCCGGTCGGTTTCATCCTCTTTCAGAATAGGAGCATCTTCACGAAGGAAACAAGCCAGGTTCAGAGTTGTAAGATAGAACAACATTTTCTGTTACCATCTTTTAAAGTCAGTTCCTGAGAACTTCTTTGACTTCTCTGCATGATTTATTGGTACTGTCATCACAGAAGAGGGGGTTAATGCAATTGCAGCCACCACAGTAGTACTTGTTTGGGCATTAGTTTCAGTAGCCATCAATTCTAATTTTTAAAACAAAATTATAATTAGAATTTATACTACATAGAAAATTAAACCAAATTCACAGAATTAAATTCTGTAAAAATAAAAGAAACAAGAATGTAACTTTTATTTTCCAATTAATTTGAAAATAAAATAAAATTTTATTTAAACTAATTAATTCCACATAGAAAATTAAATTCTGTAAAATAAAAGAAATAAAAAATTATAACTTTATTTTTCAATTAATTTGGAAATAAAATAAATTTTATTTAACCAAATTAATTTCACACAGGAAATTAAATTCTGTAAAGTAAAAGAAATAAGAATATAAATTTTATTTTTTCAATTAACTTGGAAATAAAATAAAATTTTATTCAACCAAATTAATTCCACACAGAAAATTAATTTCTGTAGCACTTCAATAAATAAAATACTAAAACAGAATTTTAAGTAATGAAAACTCAGAAAATAATTTCTAAAACCCAAAATTAATTTCTGAAAAAATTTCACAAAAATATATTATGAATTGTTAATGACACCAGTATCGTACTACTAGTTGTTGTCAAAGAAAAGAGACAGTATATTACTACTATCAGTTAAATAGCATATAATCACTATTTATTTTTCCAACCAGAATATTATTTTGTAAATCCACAGAAAATAATTTGCTTCCGAAATTATTTACGAAGAATGAAAAAGGGAAACAAATGAAAAATTCTGTAAACAGAATAATTCGAATTTGTCTTAAGATTGTTGGAACAATCTTCTGTGTAAATAAAAAAAAAACTTGAAATAAATTCAAAATAAATAAATAAATAACATACCAGATTTATTTAATGAACCGAATTAAAATTAAGACCAAGTCGAGTGTGTGACACTTTGTCCTTAAGACAGATTCGCCTCGCTACGGTACTTACGGTTGAGTGGCGTCTATCTCCCAGGATACAATGATCTTCACAAATTGTAGTAGCACTCCAAACAATTTGTTCGGTGAACCAAACCTGTGATCTATACTCTCTTTAATTTATTCTAAAACTAAATATGAAGAATAAATGCACTAGAGAAAAATTGGACAGCAATTTAGACAATCTGCAGATTGATTTTTGGAACCCAAGACTGCTGGAACATGGCTGTATTTATAGGCAAAAAATCTGATCTGAATAGGTACTAATTTGAAGTGAATAGGTGTGATATGAATTTGAACAGATGCTGTTTGAAATTAAACAGATCTGCCAATTGAATCAATAGATGCAGTAGTTAATAACTTGTTCCGAAACTGCTTGAACAGTTTCAAATTCAAATCAGTCCGGGTGCAAGTTTGGACCATATCAAACTGTTGTGGAATTCAAATCTATTGAACTTTATTATATAAACTATTTTGAATATATATATATATATATATATAAAATAATAAACAAATTGAATAGTTTAATAAATAAATGAAGAGGTATAAATTTTAAGAAACCACTTAGGAATTCAAAATTTAAATTTAGAATAAAATTAAATTCCCACAATTACAAACTTTAGGAACCCACTCAGGAACCCAAAATTTGAATTTAGAATTAAATTAAATTCACACAATAATTTTTTATTTGCATCAATTTGAACCCTGAACTTTTACTTTTATCACAATTTCAACCGTCCGTCCATCTCTGTTAACTATAACTAACGAACTTGGGGCATTTTGGTCAATCAACTACCTATTGACTGTATGTATATATGCAGTACAGCAATGTTACGTATCATGAAAAATCTTTCATGAAAATGATCATGAAAGATTTGTGATCCTTAGATTACCTTGATTAGTGTGTGGTGCTTTATTCTAAGTGTGTAATCTAAAGGTCACAAATCTTTCATGATCATTTTCATGAAAGATTTTTCATGATACGTAACATTGCTGTACTGCATATATACATACAGTCAATAGGTAGTTGATTGACCAAAATGCCCCAAGTTCGTTAGTTATAGTTAACAGAGATGGACGGACGGTTGAAATTGTGATAAAAGTAAAAGTTCAGGGTTCAAATTGATGCAATTGAAACCCTAGGTTTTTTTTTTTTGTAATTTGTCCAAATATTTTCAAGAAATAAAAATAATGAAAAATTTGAAATCAATTATTTTTTTCTGAAAAAATAGTTTTTTTAAAAAAAAAAATTGAAAACAACTGAACAATGTTTTTTAAAAGGGGGGGTATTTTTGAAGAATTTTTATTGAAATAGTTGTTAGAAATAGTTGTCAAACAATTTTTGTTTTAATTAATTTGCTTTAAACGAACAAAAAGAATTCAAAAAATACACCAAATGTGTTTTGGCGAAAAAATTATACATGCTTTTATTTTGGCATAATTGTGAAAATTATACCATGTTGGATTTGGTTAAGTGAGATTATGAGTATGGTCGATAGAAACGGCAAATTCAACGTAAATCAGTGAATCTGTCACTTATATCTATTTAAAGTTTGTTTAAACTTTAAACTCGTGCAAATTTATAAATGAGTGTAAATAGTTATACTTTGTAAACTTAACTAAAATTAAATTTAAATGAATTAAACATAAGTAACTGTTTAAATGCCTCCACTATTATTACCATCACCTCCATCACTCTTGCTTTCACCATTACTACTGTCACCACTTACACAAACCAAAAAGGTTTGATCCTAAAAGCCATTCTCAATTACTTTTGGATACAAAATATCTCTCTCTCAACTTTCTCTCTCTTCAAGTGTGGAAATTAGTTATTGCAACTGAACATGTAGATCTACAAGAAGAGTACATTTGTCAAATCAATTTGATCAATCCTCCATCTTATATTGAAATTGCTGGACACATACCATACTTGGAACCTTTGGCTATGGGTCTTCTTGTTAGAGATTTCCTAAAAGGTTCAAAATTTTAATTATTTTTTATTATATTTAATTATTTATTTTATTTTTTTTATAGTCTTATTTATTTGAATTTTAAATATGTGTTTGGTTTCAAAAGGAATAGGTGTGTCTGTTCCTAACAGATACCATAGATCCTTTTTATACAGGACTCTAATATTGGGAAAAGATATACAACGTTCTCTGTTTTCTTTCTTCCTCTCTCTCTCTCCACTTTACTGTATTTTTATATTCTATATTTCTGGGCAATCGATACATTCTTGGCAAATTCTTCTGGTGCAACTATGCATCGTGTCAGATCTTGTAAAGTTTTTGGGTTGTATCTTGGAGTCATTTATGATTGTTAAAACCTGCACGGAGGGAGCGCATAACGACTTTAGGACAGCGTCTTTGACGTGCCTCTCACAATCACACAGGCTATTTCTAAACCCTTTTCTTCATCTTCTTATTCTGTATATATGTATATATAGTTTTATAGAATCATAAAAACCTATTTTTTCAGAATCTGTTTTGCTTTCAATTTTGATTTAAAATAATTATTATTCAATTCCCACAACAATCTAAAGTTGTTATTCTATAACTTATTCAATCTTTTCTTTATCTGTATTCTATAATTTGATTTGTTGTGCACAGACACTGTTAAATTTTTTTTTGAATTTTTTTTCCCAATTAAATTTGTTGCGTTGCATTCTAACATAAAAATCTATTTTTTTTCTTCTTTTCACACAGTCAATTCGGTAAACGTGCCTTGTTGATTACAATACAATATAAAACTGTTTGTATTGTACATGTCACCTTGTTTGATTCCATTGATTTGCATGAAGTATTAATTCAATTCAATTAATTTCGGTGGTGTAAACTGTGTTTGACACATTGACTTATATATATATATATATATATATATATTCAAGAAGTTGCAGAATTTGTTGATTTTGTTGATTCTGTGTAGTTTTTTTTTTTAAATTATTGTTATTATTATTAATTATTCTTAGGAAAGTTGTAGAGTAAAATCAAAATTTTTACATGGTAAATTATTTTGTTTAGATTCATGATATTTAATTAGCATTGTTCATGTTATAAATTATTGTGTTCAGATTTGATTTGTATCAATTTGCCACAGTTTATATCTATCCTTAAATTGTTGGCAAGTAATTGTCATTTACAAATTTAATAACATTTGTGATTGTTTCATTGTTGTCTCTTATAGAATAATTGTTTACTCTCTTGTACCTTAACTAATTTATTTTTATGGCTAATTTAGAAGAAACTGTTAGTGTGAAACTTGAAAGATGGCAAAAACAAACAAAATATTGGTTGACCGTGTTGGGTTTTATGTCTGCCATAGAAGATCAGGATTTTGTTAGATCTTGGTTGTCACCCGAACAAATAGAATTTCATTGTTATAACGGAATCCTTAGTGTGTTGTCTAACCATTTATATGATGTGTATCAGTCAACCACCTCGACTGCAAAATAACTATGGAAAACCTTAGAGGCTGAATATGGAACTGTAGAGGCTGGTATTGATAGGTTCATTGTCTCTAATTTTAATGGGTATAAAATGAAAGATGACATACTTGTAAGAGACCAAATTCATGAGTTTCAAGAACTACTTAGAAAAGTAGAAAAGAAAGGAACAACTTTTAGTGAGGAGTTTAAAGTGTCTTGCCTAATCGATAAATTACCTCCATCTTGGAATAACTTTGCTAAGCGTCTTAGGCACAAACAAAGAGATCTATCATTAACTCAACTAATCAATACACTTAGGGTGGGAGAGAAGCATAGATCAAATCTAGAAACTGGAAAAGAGAAAACGCCTAAGGTAAATGTGGTGGAGATGGGAATAAGAATAGTTTCAACAATAAGAATAACTTTCGACCTAAATGTAAAATTTTCAAGAACAACCTTAAGTTTAAATCTAGAGGTCAAAATGGCAAACACCATAATAACAACTACCAAGCCAATGCTAATCATTTTAAGGGACAAAGGAGTGGCAAAAGGTTGTGCTATGTATGTAGAAGAACCAATCATTATGCTAAGGATTGTTTTTTTAAGAAGACTGACGAGTATAAACCAAGGTTTAACAATAAGCAAAGAAATCAAGGTCATAATGCTCAAGTAAATATGATTTTGGAGAAAGAAGAAATTGCTGGACCATCTTTTAGGTATAATCCTGAAATTAATTCTACTTTTAAATATCAAGATTGGTGGTTAGATTCTGGGGTTAATATACATGTGTGTTTTGATTGTGGTTATTTTAAAACTTTCCAGAAATCAAGTGGAAGAAATGTAACTTTGGGAAATGGATTAATTGCACCAATACTTGGCATTAGAGATATAGATTTGAAGATGACTTCTGGAAAAATCTTAACTTTGAGAGATGTGCGATATGTTCCTGAAGTTAGAAGAAATCTTATTAGTGGATCGTCTTTGGTACAGTTAGGTTACAAAATTGTAATGGAATTGAATAAAATTGTAATCAGTAAAAACGATATTTTTATTGATAAAGGTTTTGTATGTGATGGTTTATTTAAATTGAATGTATCTTTTGAAGTTAATTATATCTCTCATAATATTTTGAATATTGAAGTTTGTGATTTGTGGCATAGAAAACTTGGACATGCGAATTTAAGGAAAATTAGAAAAATGATGGATTTAGAATTTGTACCTAAATCATCTATTGATATTAAACGCAAATGTGAAATATGTGTGCAAGCAAAACAACCTAAGAAACTTTATAAATCTGTAGAAAGAAATTCACAACTCTTAGACCTTATACATAGTGGCGTTTGTGATTCTAATAGACCACTAACTAAAGCAGGAAATAAGTATTTTGTAATCTTTATAGATGATTGTTCTAAGTTTTGTTACTTATATTTAATTAAAACCAAAGATGAAGTGTTTAGTAAATTTAAAATTTATAAAGTTGAAGTAGAAAATCAATTAGAAAGAAAGATTAAGAAACTTAGATCTGATAGAGGAGACGAATATAGTGTAGGTACCCTTAGTACTTTTTTTGAAGAACATGGAATTATTCATGAAGTAACCCCACCTTATTTTCCACAATCTAATAGGATAGCTGAAAGGAAAAATAGAACTTTGATAGATATGATAAATGCAATGCTTATTAGTTCTGGTTTACCAGAGAGATTGTGGGGGGAAGCAATACTCACTGCTTGTGTTATATTAAATAGAGTAATTGTGAATGATAATGATAAAACACCTTATGAAATCTGGAAAAAACAAGTACCTAATCTTAAAATGTTGAAAGTGTGGGGGTGTTTAGCAAAAGTAACAATTCCAGAACCTAAACGTAAGAAAGTAGGACCTAAAACTGTTGATACCGTTTTCTTAGGATATGCTCAAAATAGTAGTGCTAATAGATTTCTAGTAATAAATTTTGAAATTAGTGAAATTACTAATAATACAATAATTGAATCTCGTGAAGCTACATTTTTTGAAGATATTTTTTCATATAAAACTAGGATCTCAAATCAGGTTGTAAATAGAACTTCTACTACTAGTACTAGTGTTATTCCTTTGAGAGATGATTTTGAACATCTAAACATAGAACCTAGAAGAAGTAAGAGAACTAGAATAGAGAAAACCTTTGGAGATGATTTTTATACTTTTTTAATTGAAGGAGAACCAAATACTTTTATAGAAGCTATCTCATCTTTAGATGCACCTTTTTGGAAGAAAGCCATTAATAGTGAGTTTGAATCTATACTTCAAAATAATACTTGGGAGTTGACTAATCTACCTCCTGGGAGTAAAGCTATCGGTTGCAAATGGATATTTAGGAAGAAATTAAAACCTGATGGAAGTATAGATAAATATAAGGCAAGATTAGTAGCCAAGCGATTTACACAAAAGAAAAGAATAGATTGTTTCGATACCTATTCACCTGTTTCTAGGATTACAACCATTAGAGTCTTAATTGCTCTAGCATCCATTTATAATTTAGAAATTCATCAAATGGACGTTAAAACTGCCTTTTTAAATGGAGATTTAGATGAAGAAATTTATATGGAGCAACCTGAACGTTTTTTGGTTAAAGGACAAGAACACGAAGTTTGCAAGTTGGTTAAATCTTTGTATGGACTTAAGCAAGCTCCTAAACAGTGGCATGAAAAGTTTGATAAGATAATTCTAGAATTTGGTTTTAAGATCAATGAACATGATAGATGTGTATACTATAAAGAAGTTAATGAAGAATGTATTATTTTGTATTTATATGTTGATGATATCTTGTTATTTGGAACAAATTTAGAGATAATTAAAAATGTGAAATCTTATTTGTCTTCGAAATTTGATATGAAAGATTTAGGAGAAGCTTATATAATTTTGGGTATGAAATTAGAGAAAACAGCCAAAGGTATTACATTGAATCAATCTAGAATCTTAGAGAAAATGTTAAAAGAAGTTTGATTATTATAATCTCAAACCTGTTTCAACTCCTTTTGATCCTAACATGAATTTGAAGAAAAATAATGGTGTACATGTATCTCAACTTAGATATTCTCAAATTATTGGATCATTTCTCTATATTGCTAATAAGACTAGACCTGATATTGCCTATACTATTGGGAGATTAAGTAGACATACCCATAATCCTAGTAAAGATCATTGGATTGCTGTGGAAAAAGTATTTAAATACCTAAGAGGAACTTTAGATTATTCACTCTGCTTTAGTGGTTTTCGTAATGTGGTAGAAGGTTATAGCGACGCTAATTGGATAACAAATAACTTAGATGTTAAGTCTACTACTGGGTATATATTTATGTTAGGTGGAGTAGCAATATCTTGAGGTTCTAAAAAACAAACCGTTATCTCTAGAAGTACAACAGAATCAAAACTTATAGCCTTAGATACTACGTGTACTGAAGCTGAGTGGATTAAAAATTTACTCCTTGATATTTCACTCGTGAAAAATCCTATACATGTTATTTCCATACATTGTGACAATAGAGCCGTAATAGAACTTGTGAGACAAGCACATACAAATAAAAAGATGAATAGGCATATGCAAGTGAGGTATAAGTCTATAAAAAGTTTGGTGAATAAAAATGTTGTATCGTTGAATTTTGTGAAATCCGAAAAGAATATTGCTGATCAATTAACAAAAGGTTTATCTAAGAGTGTAGTCTTAGATTTATCGAGGGGGATGGGTCTAAGCCCATAAGAAGTCAACTAAGGAAGTAACTCAACTTCTGTGATTGGAGATCCAATGAAGGAAGTTCCAGGTTCGATGGGTAGGAACAATCCTTATAGTGTGACTCGTATTCCAACACTTTAAAGAGTAGACTTTATTAACTTATTATTTATATTCTCTTGCTCATCCTTAAGAGATATCAGTGCTGATATACAATGTGATGGTTAAGGAAGAGTATTTACTCTAAATGAATCCGAGGTGGGCATACCTCTCGCAAGATAGACATCTGTTACTTCTACATGGAGGATTCACCTAAGTGAGAGAGTCGTGAAGCCGCGACCGTGGGAATAGGGCTATTTCCTAAAACTCTCATGAGAACCAAGATGAGCACATGGCTGCTAATAGTGCTAACCCGCGCCACAGTTATGTATCATACCATTGTGTGACATGATGAATTCTGGTAAAAGAGATTTAGTTCAAGACCTGGTCACTAAGATTCTTTCAGAATGAAACTGTTAACACTAAGTGAGGTTCAAGTTAAAAAAACACCTACACCCATGTGTATGGTTTTAAAGTTGCCCATATATTTTTATTTATTTATTTATTTATTTTGTATTTATTGACGGTTTTACAAAGTTTTGAATCTTGTGGGGAATTGTTGGAGATTTCCTAAAAGCTTCAAAACTCTAATTATTTGTATTTATTATTATATTTTATTATTTTATTTATTTTTTTTATAGTCTTATTTATTGAATTTTAAATATGTGTTTGGTTTCAAAAGGAATAGGTGTGTCTGTTCCTAACAGGCACCATAGATCCTTTTTATACAAGACTCTATATTGGAAAAGAATATTACAACGTTCTCTGTTTTCTTTTCTCCTCTCTCTCTTCACTTTACTGTATTTTTATATTCTATATTTCTGGGCAATCGATACATTTCTTGGCAAATATTCTAGTGCAACTGTGCATTGTGTCAGATCTGTAAAGTTTTTGGGTTGTATCTTGGAGTCGTTTGTGATTGTTAAAAACCGCACGAGGGTTGTGCATAATGACTTAGGAACAGCGTCTTTGACGTGCCTCTCACAAATCACACGGCTATTTTCTGAACCATTTTCTTCACTTCTTCTTATTCTGTACTATATGTATATATGGTTTTATAGAATCGGTAAAAACTTTTTTTTAGAAATCTGTTTTGCTTTCAATTTTATTCTATAAATTTGATTTAAAATAATTATTATTCAATTCCCACAACACTTCTTATATAAAAAAATTCTAACTTTGATAATATCCATTATCTATGGTTTCCCTCTTTGCATGCCTCTCTGATTTTCTTTTCTTGGAGTTCTTTAGTGTCTCTTTCTTTCCTCTTCTTTTTTATAAGGCCAGAATGTATTATTGTTATAAATATTTATTTTCTTTATGTTTTCTTTTTTATCTTGTCTGAGTTGTTAGGCTATAAACAAAAACTATAGAAGTTGTAAAGAATTTTTGGGTATTTGTCAAATTCATAGCAGTGAAAGTGAAACAGTGTTTGGTGCTCTGATTTCTTAAAAGAAATTGTGAGATATGTGAGATATCTGAATGAATGTTGTATTCACTATTAATTGGTTCAAGAGTGATGCTCATTTATAGAGGACGCACGAAAGGAGAAGACAAAAGCTATGTGTATAATGAAAGTGTGTGAGTGGTGTTTGGCCTTTACAACCGGAAAGAAAAGAATCCTATGCTTTCTATGCGTCTGTCCTATAATATATTATACTATATACATTATACATTACATGTACATTATACATTACAGGTACATTACATGCACCATATACATTAACAGTCCCCTTAAACTCAAGGAGGAAAAACATCAACCAACTGGAGTTTGGAGACAAGTTCAACGAAGCGGCCAGGAGAATGAGCTTTGGTGAAGATATCAGCAGGTTGATCAACAGAAAGATTGGATGGAGATGAAACGTACCACGAGTAAGTGCTGACGAATAAACGACAGTCAATCTCAATGGTGCTTGGTGCAATCATGAAAACATCATTGTGAGCAATTTGAAGAGCACTTGATTGTCACAAAGAGGTCAGTAGCACCAGAGGGGATAACACCCAAGTCAGCAAGAAGCCAACGAAGCCAGAGAAGCTCCTGAGTAGTATCAGCAAGAGCACGGTATTCGGCCCTCGGTACTGGAACGAGCAGTAAGAGATGTTTCTTGCTGTGCTAAGAAATAAGAGATCACCCAGAAAAAAGCAGAACCCAGTAGTAGAGCGGCGGTCAGTAAGATCTCCAGCCCATCAGCATCGAAAAAAAGCACGAAAGCTGGAGAGAGGAGCGGGCGGAATAATGAAGACATGAAACATGGTGCCTTTGAGATACGAAGGATACGAAGTAGGCAGCATAATGAGGGGTACGAGGAGCCGACATAAACTGGCTGACAATATGAACGGCATAGGCAATATCAGGACGAGTAACAGTGAGATAGACAAGACTGCCAACCAGCTGACGATATAGGGTAGCATTAGAGAGAAAGTGCCATCAAGAGGTGTAAGGCGACTCTGAGGCTCGAGGGGAGTCGGAGGCAGTCTTGCAATCCGTAAGACAGCACGTGTGAGAAGATCAGAAGTATACTTAGCCTGAGAGAGAAAAGAACCGCTAGAATCATGAAAGATTTCAAGACCTAAGAAATAGCTGAGAGGACCAAGGTCTTTCATCTCGAACTGATGGCTAAGAAACTGTTTAAGGTGAAGAATACCATTGATATCATCACCGGTGATAATCATGTCATCTACATAAAGCAAAAGCAAGGTGGTCCCTTGAGCTGTTTTCCGGATAAAAAGAGCAAGTATCATAAGAGTTGGAAGTGAAACCATATTCATGAATAGTAGAGCTGAACTTGGCAAACCAAGCGCGTGAGCTTGTTTGTCGTATAAAGCAGCTGAAGTTTGCAGACTTATGAGGTGGATAAGTAGACCCAGGGGGAGGTTGCATTGTAGACCTTCTCGAGAAGAACACCATTAAGAAAAGCAGTGTCACATCCAGTTGATAAAGATCCATTGTCGGGAGTAGCAACAGGAATCAAGCTGCGAACAGAGGTGAGACGAGCAACAGGAGCAAAGGTTCTCTTCATAGTGAACACCATATTCTTGGGTTAAAGCCTTTGGCAACAAGGCGAACTTTGTAGCGCTCAAATAGATCTATCAGAACAAGTCTGATTTGTATACCCATTTGCAGCCAATGGCAGACTTGCCAAGAGGAAGATCAACAATGTCCCAAGTATGAGTTTTGTCTAAGCCTGCAATTTAGTGGTCAATAAGCTTGCTGCCAAAGAGGATTAGAGCGAGCCTCACGATAGGAGGTCGGTTCATAAGTAGAAAAAGCAGTAGAACCAACAATAAAGTCCACGAAGCACGAGTAGAAGGTTGGGTTACCGGCGCGTCGAGCCAGAGGAGGAGGAGCCAGAGGAAGAGACTCAGCAAGGAGGGAGGAGCCCGAGGGAGCAAGAGCAGGACCATCAGAGGGAGCAGAGGCATGGACAGACCAGGAGGCAAGGCGATCTCAAGAGAGGCTGCAGGGGCTGTGGAGTAAGCAGATCAGAAAAACTCAAGAGAGGCTGGCAGGGATGGTGGAGTAAGCTCATCAGAAACAGATCGGTGAAAGGATTAGTAAAAAACAGAGAGGGTGAGGGAACGGACAAACGAAGGAGAGAGAGAGAGAGGAAACATTTTGTGTTCCCAAAAGACCACATGACGAGAGATACGAAGTCGTTGGAGAGAGGATCCCAACAACGAAACCCTTTATGTTCAATACCATAGCCCAGGAAGAACAAAGGTGGAACGAGTTCAAGTTTGGTATTTTCATGAAGTTAGAGAAGAAAAACAGGCAGAGCAAAGACCTAAGGTTGGTGTAAGGGGACGGTGCCATGCAGATGCTCATAAGGAGTGTGATATGAATGACAGGTGTAGGGATACAATGATAGTGGTGCAAGCAGTGAGAGCTGCCTCTCCCAAAAATGTTCCGGACAAGAGGAAGACAGAAGAGAGCGCGGTAGTGTCGAGAAATATACCGATGTTTCTGTTTAGCACGTCCATTTTGTTGAGACGTACCGGACAGGAACGATGAGGTTAAGTACCATGACTCTGAAGGAAGGAAAGAAAGTCAAAATCTTTATATTCCATGGCATTGTCGGAGCGAAAAAAAGCTTAATAGTTTTAGAAAATTGTGTGTTAACCATTGCAGCAAAATTGTAATAAAGTTGTTTGAGCTCAGAGCAAGTTTTCATAAGAAACAACCATGTAAAATAGGAAAAATCATCTATAAAAACAACAAATAGCCGGCGCCGCCCATAGTGGGAGTAGGAGAGGGTCCCCTT
>NW_021025364.1:8676-34978 GCF_004153795.1 Camellia sinensis | reverse complement strand
ATAGAACCTAGAAGAAGTAAGAGAACTAGAATAGAGAAAACCTTTGGAGATGATTTTTATACTTTTTTAATTGAAGGAGAACCAAATACTTTTATAGAAGCTATGTCATCTTTAGATGCACCATTTTGGAAGGAAGCCATTAATAGTGAGTTTGAATCTATACTTCAAAATAATACTTGGGAGTTGACTAATCTACCTCCTGGGAGTAAAGCTATCGGCTGCAAATAGGTATTTAGAAAGAAATTAAAACCTGATGGAAGTATAGATAAATATAAGGCAAGATTAGTAGCCAAGGGATTTACACAAAAGAAAGGAATAGATAATTTCGATACCTATTCACCTGTTTCTTGGATTACAACCATTAGAGTCTTAATTGCTCTAGCATCCATTTATAATTTAGAAATTCATCAAATGGACGTTAAAACTGCCTTTTTAAATGGAGATTTAGATGAAGAAATTTATATGGAGCAACCTGAACGTTTTTTGGTTAAAGGACAAGAACACGAAGTTTGCAAGTTGGTTAAATCTTTGTATGGACTTAAGCAAGCTCCTAAACAGTGGCATGAAAAGTTTGATAAGATAATTCTAGAATTTGGTTTTAAGATCAATGAACATGATAGATGTGTATACTATAAAGAAGATAATGAAGAATGTATTATTTTATATTTATATGTTGATGATATCTTGTTATTTGGAACAAATTTAGAGATAATTAAAAATGTGAAATCTTATTTGTCTTCAAAATTTGATATGAAAGATTTAGGAGAAGCTTATATAATTTTGGGTATGAAATTAGAGAAAACAACCAAAGGTATTACTTTGAATCAATCTAGAATCCTAGAGAAAATGTTAAAAAAAGTTTGATTATTATAATCTCAAACCTATTTCAACTCCTTTTGATCCTAGCATGAATTTGAAGAAAAATAATGGTGTACATGTATCTCAACTTAGATATTCTCAAATTATTGGATCATTTCTCTATATTGCTAATAAGACTAGACCTGATATTGCCTATACTATTGGGAGATTAAGTAGACATACCCATAATCCTAGTAAAGATCATTGGATTGCTGTGGAAAAAGTATTTAAATACCTAAGAGGAACTCTTGATTATTCACTCTGCTTTAGTGGTTTTCGTAATGTGGTAGAAGGTTATAGCGATGCTAATTGGACAATAGATAACTTAGATGTTAAGTCTACTACTGGGTATATATTTATGTTAGGTGGAGTAGCAATATCTTGAGGTTCTAAAAAACAAACCGTTATCTCTAGAAGTACAACAGAATCAAAACTTATAGCCTTAGATACTACGTGTACTGAAACTGAGTGGATTAAAAATTTACTCCTTGATATTTCACTTGAGAAAAATCCTATACATGCTATTTCCATACATTGTGACAATAGAGCCGTAATAGAACTTGTGAGACAAGCACATACAAATAAAAAGATGAATAGGCATATGCAAGTGAGGTATAAGTCTGTAAAAAGTTTGGTGAATAAAAATGTTGTATCTTTGAATTTTGTGGAATCTGAAAAGAATATCGCTGATCAATTAACAAAAGGTTTATCTAAGAGTGTAGTCTTAGATTTATCGAGGGGGATGGGTCTAAGCCCATAGAGAGTCAACTAAGGAAGTAACCTGACTTCTGTGATTGGAGATCCCATGAAGGAAGTTCGATGGGTAGGAACAATCCTTATAGTGTGACTCGTATTCCAGCACTTTAAAGAAGGAGACTTTATTAAAATTATTATTTATATTCTCTTGCTCATCCTTAAGATATCAGTGCTGATGTAAATGTGATGGTTAAGGAAGAGTATTTACTCTAAATGAATCCGAGGTGGGCATACTCTCGCAAGATAGACATCTGTTACTTCTATCATTAGAGGATTCACCTAAGTGAGAGAGTCGTGAAGCCGCGACCGTAGGAATAGGGTTATTTCCTAAAACTCTTATGAGAACCAAGATTGAGCACATGGCTGCTAATAGTGCTAACCCGCGCCACAGTTATGTATCATACCATATGTGTGACATGTTGAATTCTGGTAAAAAGGATTTAGTTGAAGATCTGGTTCACTAAGATGCTTTCAGAATGAAACTGTTAACACTAAGTGAGGTTCAAGTTTAAAAAACACCTACACCCATTGTATGATTTTAAAGTTGCCCATATTATTTTTATTTATTTATTTATTTTTGTATTTATTTGACGGTTTTACAAAGTTTTGAATCTTGTGGAGGATTGTTGGAGATTTCCTAAAAGCTTCAAAACTTTAATTATTTGTTATTTATTATTATATTTTATTATTTATTTACTTATTTTTATAGTCTTATTTATTTGAATTTTAAATATGTGTTTGGTTTCAAAAGGAATAGGTGTGTCTGTTCCTAACAGACACCATAGATCCTTTTTATACAGGACTCTAACATTGGGAAAAGATATACAACGTTCTCTGTTTTCTTTCTCCCTCTCTCTCTCCACTTTACTGTATTTTTATATTCTATATTTCTGGGCAATCGATACATTCTTGGTAAATTATTCTAGTGCAACTGTGCATTGTGTCAGATCTTGTAAAGTTTTTTGGTTGTATCTTGGAGTCGTTTGTGATTGTTAAAACCTGCACAGAAGGTGTGCATAATGACTTTAGGACAGCGTCTTTGACGTGCCTCTCACAATCACACAGGCTATTTCTGAACCATTTTCTTCATCTTCTTCTTATTCTGTATATATGTATATATGGTTTTATAGAATCGTAAAAACCTATTTTTTTAGAATCTGTTTTGCTTTCAATTTTATTCTATAAAATTGATTTAAAATAATTATTATTCAATTCCCACGGCACTTCTTTATAAAAAAATTCTAAACTTTTGATAATATCTATTATCTACATGGTTTTCCCTCTTTGCATGACTCTCCGATTTTCTTTTCTTGGAGTTCTTTAGTCTCTTTCTTTCTCTCTGTTTTTAGAAGGCCAGAACATATTTTGTTATAAATATTTATTTTCTTTATGTTTTCTTTTTATCTTGTCTGAGTTGTTAGGCTATAAACAAAAACATATAGAAGTTGTAAAGAATTTTGGGTATTTGTCAAAATTCATAGCAGTGAAAGTGAAACAGTGTTTGGTGCTCTGATTTCTTAAAAGAAATTGTGAGATATGTGAGATATCTGAATGAATGTTGTATTCACTATTAATTGGTTACAAGAGTGATGCTCATTTATAGAGGACGCACCGAAAGGAGAAGACAAAAGCTATGTGTAATAATGAAAGTGTGTGAGTGGTGTTTGGCCTTTACAACCGAAAGAAAAGAATCCTATGCTTTCTATGCTCTGTCCTATAATATATTATACTATATACATTATACATTACATGTACATTATACATTAACAGCTACATTACATGCACATTATACATTAACAGTCCCCTTAAACTCAAGGAGGAAAAACATCAACCAACTGGAGTTTGGAGACAAGTTCAACGAAGCGGCCAGGAGAATGAGCTTTGGTGAAGATATCAGCAGGTTGATCAACAGAAGAGATTGGATGGAGATGAACAGTACCACGAGTAATGTGCTGACGAATAAAATGACAGTCAATCTCAATGTGCTTGGTGCAATCATGAAAAACATCATTGTGAGCAATTTGAAGAGCACTGTGATTGTCACAAAAGAGGTCAGTAGCACCAGAGGGGATAACACCCAAGTCAGCAAGAAGCCAACGAAGCCAGAGAAGCTCCTGAGTAGTATCAGCAAGAGCACGGTATTCGGCCTCGGTACTGGAACGAGCAGTAAGAGATTGTTTCTTGCTGTGCTAAGAAATAAGAGAATCACCCAGAAAAAAGCAGAACCCAGTAGTAGAGCGGCGGTCAGTAAGATCTCCAGCCCAATCAGCATCGAAAAAAGCACGAAGCTGGAGAGAGGAGCGGGCGGAATAATGAAGACCATGAAACATGGTGCCTTTGAGATACCGAAGGATACGAAGTAAGGCAGCATAATGAGGGGTACGAGGAGCCGACATAAACTGGCTGACAATATGAACGGCATAGGCAATATCAGGACGAGTAACAGTGAGATAGACAAGACTGCCAACCAGCTGACGATATAGGGTAGCATTAGAGAGAAGAGTGCCATCAAGAGGTGTAAGGCGACTCTGAGGCTCGAGGGGAGTGGAGGCAGTCTTGCAATCCGTAAGACCAGCACGTGTGAGAAGATCAGAAGTATACTTAGCCTGAGAGAGAAAAGAACCCGTAGAATCATGAAAGATTTCAAGACCTAAGAAATAGCTGAGAGGACCAAGGTCTTTCATCTCGAAATGATGGCTAAGAAACTGTTTAAGGTGAAGAATACCATTGATATCATCACCGGTGATAATCATGTCATCTACATAAAGCAAAAGCAAGGTGGTCCCTTGAGCTGTTTTCCGGATAAAAAGAGCAGTATCATAAGAGTTGGAAGTGAAACCATATTCATGAATAGTAGAGCTGAACTTGGCAAACCAAGCGCGTGGAGCTTGTTTGTCGTATAAAGCACGCTGAAGTTTGCAGACTTTATGAGGTGGATAAGTAGACCCAGGGGGAGGTTGCATGTAGACCTTCTCGAGAAGAACACCATTAAGAAAAGCAGTGGTCACATCCAGTTGATAAAGATCCCATTGTCGGGAGGTAGCAACAGCAATCAAGCTGCGAACAGAGGTGAGACGAGCAACAGGAGCAAAGGTCTCTTCATAGTGAACACCATATTCTTGGTTAAAGCCTTTGGCAACAAGGCGAACTTTGTAGCGCTCAATAGATCTATCAGAACAAGTCTTGATTTTGTATACCCATTTGCAGCCAATGGCAGACTTGCCAAGAGGAAGATCAACAATGTCCCAAGTATGAGTTTTGTCTAAAGCCTGCAATTTAGTGGTCATAGCTTGCTGCCAAAGAGGATTAGAGCGAGCCTCACGATAGGAGGTCGGTTCATAAGTAGAAAAAGCAGTAGAACCAACAATAAAGTCACGAAGACGAGTAGAAGGTTGGGTTACCCGGCGCGGTCGAGCAGAGGGAGGAGGAGCCAGAGGAAGAGACTCAGCAGGAGGGGAGGAGCCCGAGGGAGCAAGAGCAGGACCATCAGAGGGAGCAGAGGCATGGGACAGACCAGGAGGCAAGGCGATCTCAAGAGAGGCTGGCAGGGGCTGTGGAGTAAGCAGATCAGAAAACTCAAGAGAGGCTGGCAGGGATGGTGGAGTAAGCTCATCAGAAAACAGATCGGTGAAAGGATTAGTAAAAAACAGAGAGGGTGAGGGAACGGACAAACGGAAGAGAGAGAGAGAGAGGAAAACATTTTGTGTTCCCAAAAGACCACATGACGAGAGATACGAAGTCGTTGGGAGAGAGGATCCCAACAACGAAACCCTTTATGTTCAATACCATAGCCCAGGAAGAAACAAAGGTGGGAACGAGGTTCAAGTTTGGTATGTTCATGAAGTTAGAGAAGAACAAAACAGGCAGAGCCAAAGACCCTAAGGTTGGTGTAAGGGGGACGGGTGCCATGCAGATGCTCATAAGGAGTGTGATTATGAATGACAGGTGTAGGGATACAATTGATAGTGTAAGCAGCAGTGAGAGCTGCCTCTCCCCAAAAATGTTCCGGACAAGAGGAAGACAGAAGAAGAGCGCGAGTAGTGTCGAGAATATACCGATGTTTCTGTTTAGCACGTCCATTTTGTTGAGACGTACCGGGACAGGAACGATGAGGTTAAGTACCATGACTCTGAAGGAAGGAAAGAAAGTCAAAATCTTTATATTCCATGGCATTGTCGGAGCGAAAAAGCTTAATAGTTTTAGAAAATTGTGTGTTAACCATTGCAGCAAAATTGTAATAAAGTTGTTTGAGCTCAGAGCAAGTTTTCATAAGAAACAACCATGTAAAATAGGAAAAATCATCTATAAAAACAACAAAATAGCCGGCGCCGCCCATAGTGGGAGTAGGAGAGGGTCCCCAAATATCAGAATGGATGAGATCAAATGGTGCAAGAGAAACAGAGTCACTTTTATTAAACGACAAAACAGGTTGTTTAGCAAGTTGACAGGACACACAATCTAAAGCATCAGAACTTACAGGACCTAAATGACCACTAGAAATTAAAGTTTTTAAACAACGAACAGAAAGATGGCCTAAATGACAGTGCCAAAGCTAAAAAAGAGATAAATGAGGAGCAGTGGTAGGAGCTGTGATCTGAGAGGAATCCGGAACATGAAGATGGATAAGTTCATAAAGGCGTCCATGCTTACGGCCTATCCCAAGAGTTTGCCCCGTCCGAGGGTCCTGCACCAAACAACCAGTATGGGAAAAGGTAACAGTTAGATCATGCTCACATAATTGACTAATGGAGATAAGATTTAAAGTGAGAGCAGGCATAAGATATACATGGGATAAAGATAAGTGAGAGGTGGAAACAGAACCAATATGACTTACAGACAGAAGAGACCCATCAGCAGTATGGATAGAAGGAACATGAGGAGTAGAAGAGAGAGGAGTAAAAATAGTAGAGTCAAAGGTCATGTGATTACAACAAGCGGAGTCAAAGTACCAAGAAGTGTTACCTGCGGTGACAGACAAAGTAGTAGAGGGAGGAGTACCAGATTTCTGCCAAAAATGTTGAAACATGGATTCGACATCTATTTGAGAGAAGACTGGAGTGGAAGGATCTATAGGGACAGGGGAAGGTAAATCCTCTAAGGCAGCAGCAGCAGTGCGTTGAGCAGGGATTGGTTTAAACGGAGTCCCAGAATGGTGTGAGGTGCTGCGGGAAAAATGCCCGGGGGAAGGACCATTACGAGAGGCACGGGCGGGATTGCGGAAGCAATCTTGCTGGAGATGACCAGGACCAGTCTTGTTGCAAATCCGACAAAGGCGAACAGGACAATTAACCAGAAGATGAGTCGACGGAAGATTGCGATTTTGACAGTAGTTGCAGAAAGTTGACTTCTGTGGTGAAGGTGGGGAAGGAGAACTCCGAATCTGGGGAGTAGCAAGAACAGAGTCCACAGGGTGCGGATGGAGAGTACCAAACCGGGTTTCCTCTGACAGGAGTTCAGAAATTGCTTGCTCAAGAGTGGGTAAAGGAGTGCAATGAAGGAGAGATGCGCGTACTGGCTCAAAACAGGAAGTAAGAGCCATGAAAAACTGAACCAAGCGATGTTGGTCACGGTAAGTAGTAAACAAGGCAGCATCCTTAGTACAATCCCATGGAGGTTCAGTAAAAGCGAGCTGATCCCAAACATAATACATTTAGGGGAGGAAATCATTAATGGTCTGAGTTGTTTCTTGGCGCATACGGTGAAGATGACTTAGAAGCTAATATTGGTGAGCAAGGCCAGTAGTCTGATAGCGTTCCTGTAAAAAATCCCAGATGGCCTTGGCTGGAGAGGAAGCAGAGTCAAGTTGGAACCGACCAAACTGAAGGCTGATAGATGTAATAGAAGTATTGCGAAACCAAGTAATGATCTGATAGTTTTTACTATCACAATCCTCCAGACGGTCGACATATTTGGCAGCGAATTCCGTGGTGGCAGCGGATTCCGCGGTTGCTTGGATGGGTTTGCACACATCCTTAGTGATGATGCGCCAAAGTTTCTTTCCTTTGAGGAATCCAGACATAGCTTGTGCCCATAAGACATAGTTAGTCCCGTCAAGAACAACAGAAATAGGGTGGTTAGAGGAGTCGAGGCGATCCATGAGGGAAAAATAGTACTATCGAGGTAGAATCTGAAAAATCCGAGGTTACCAGTGAATTCAGAGGGTCGAAATCAGTGGGAAACGAGTGAACTGACTAAAAAATATAACCAGAAAGGCACCAAATTGGCTTGTCAAAGTGAGTGGACTGGTTTGGTCAACAATTCTGGTCAAACAGGATGATGTCACTGGCTACAGGGATGATGTCACAGGCGCGGCGCACGTTAGCACAGAAGTGCACGGCGTACAATAGCAGAGGAGAACAAGCGGCGCATGAAAGCAGCTAGGGCTGACGTCGGCTGACGTCAGAAACACGCGGCTCACGTTAGCAGATGAGGCCGCGGCGCACAATAGCACGGGACAAGTGTATGATGCGCGTAGAGCGCGTCTGAGAACGAGGAAGCGCATGGCCTGAAGTTCTGGCGGCGCGTGGAACGTCGGCTGTTGATGAATTTGGTGGCGTTGGATTCGTCGTGAGGAGACGAAGGTACTGGTGTGGTCCAATATGTAAGTTAGATAAGGTCGAGATATGCAACAATCTGTCAAAATGTGATGCAGACGAGATACACAGCAATCTGCTAAGCAAAAAATGTAGTGCAGCGGAAGAAGAGACTAGGCAAAACACCTGTGCTCTGATACCATGTGAGATATGTGAGATATCTGAATGAATGTTGTATTCTCTATTAATTGGTTACAAGAGTGATGCTCATTTATAGAGGAAGCACCGAAAGGAGAAGACAAAAGCTATGTGTAATAATGAAAGTGTGTGAGTGGTGTTTGGCCTTTACAACCGAAAGAAAAGAATCCTATGCTTTCTATGCTCTGTCCTATAATATATTATACTATATACATAATACATTACATGCACATTATACATTAACAGAAATTAACATAAAAACATGGTGGAGTGCATTGCAACCCATATTTTGATTGATTCTTGGAACTGTCACAAAATATAGATAATGGCATAGAAGTAACCCAACCCATGAGAAGAATTCCGATTATAGATTTTGATAGAAATATGCTTTTGCCATTTATTTATTTCTATTTCTTTCCTTTCATATATTTATTTACTATTTATTTATTTGATATAACTGCAATTATGTGCTTCAGAGAACATTATATTAATACTACATATAATATAGTGCTACTCTCTATAATGGAATATAATTACTCCACAAGAGGACTTTTTGTTTTTGTTTTTGTTTTTCTTTTTCCAATGTGAATTTCTAAGAGAAAAAATTAGCAATGAGAATCAGCATACAAAGAAGAAAGAACCGCAAAGAAGACCTCCTCCATCCAAACTATCCCTGGAAATATTAAAATATTTTCCTAAAACCATTTGATTCGATTGTATGATTGTATAATGTATTGTTATTCTTCTTTAGAAACATCAATTATAGTTTGCTAGTTGTTGATAGCCAACATAAACCATGATTATTCGTAGTAAATTATTCCACCTGTTTTATTTTTTATGTATGATATTTTATCTATTTGAAGATTGGGTTTGTCACTGGGCAGTCTTAATAATTTTTTGTTTTTTATTATAATAAAAAAGACCAAGACTACAAGTAACAAAGGAATGACAAATAATGGTGTGCTTTAGACTATTTGTTGTATTGGTAAATCACTACAACAAAAACACACTTTAGTGGCACTACATTAGTGGCATATTTTTAGAAAATGCCACAAAAAATGATATTTAGTGGCACATTTTTGAAAAATGCCACAAAACAACAAACATAAAAGGTTTTAGTGACATTTTAATGAACAAGTGTCACAAAATTACAACAAAAACATACTTTAGTAGCACTACACTAGTGGCATATTTTTAGAAAATGCCACAAAAATGATATTTAGTGGCACGTTTTTGAAAAATGCCACAAAACGACAAACATAAAAGGCTCTAGTGACATTTCAATGAACAAGTGTCACAACACTACAACAAAAACATATTTTAGTGACACCATACTAGTGGCATGTTCTTAAAAAATGTCACAAAAAGAATATTTGGTGGCATTTTTTAGAAAAATGTCATAGAGCCACAAACATACAAAGCTCTAGTGGCATTTCAATTAAAAAAAGTGTCATTTCACTATAACAAAAATGTCACTATAAAAACTTTTTATGAATATTTGCAATGGCATTTTTTAAAAAATGTCAAGACACTAGGTAGGTGCAAATTACTTTTATGGCACTTAGGTGAAAAGTGTCATAAACAAATATTTTATAGCATTTTGAGAAATGCCACTAAGCCAAAAACTTTCCAAGCTTATAATGACATTTTTGAAAAAATAAAAAATGCTAATATATTTTCTAAATTTTTAAAATGCAGTAAATGATTAAAAATAAATAAATAAAACTCAATATACACTACAGAAAAAAGCATATTCGGCGACTAAATTTCCTAACCAAAAAAATTTGGTCGCTGAAAGTATAGCTTTTAGCGACCAAAACAGCATTAGTTGCCAAAAGTAAAGCTTTTTGGCGACTAAACAATTTTAGTAGCCAAAAGTCTACAATTGGCGACTAAAACTAAGTTTGGTCGCTGATTATATGGGTTTTAGTGACTAAAAAATTTTGGGCAAATTACATGTATCCCCCTCGAGGTTTCGCTAAATTACAAATACCCCCCTGAGGTTTGAGAAATTACAAATTTTCCCATGAATGCTATATTTGCATAACAAATTAGGGGGTAATTTGTTATGAAATTTAAACTTCAGGGGGCAAATTGTTCTGAATATACAAACCTTAGGGGCCGGGATGTAATTTTTGAAACCTCAGGAGAGCATCTGTAATTTAGCCAAACCTCAAGGGAGGTATATGTAATTTGCCCAAAAAGTTTTAGTAGCCCAAAGTAAAGTTTTTTGGCGACTAAAAAAATTAAGTAGCCAAAAGTCTATAATTGGCGACTAAAAATAAGTTTGGTCGCTGATTATATGGGTTTTACCGACTAAAAAAATTTTAGTAGCCAAAAGTAAAGCTTTTTGGTGCCAAAAAAAATTTTAGTAGCCAAAAGTCTACAATTGGCGACTAAAACTAAGTTTGGTTGCTGATTATATAGGTTTTAGTGACTAAAATTTTTTTAGTAGCCCAAAGTAAAGTTTTTTGGCGACTAAAAAAATTTAGTAGCCAAAAGTCTACAATTGGCGACTAAAAATAAGTTTGGTCGCTGATTATATGGATTTTTTAGCAACTAAAAAACAATTAGTAGCCAAAAGTATAGAATTGGTGACTAAAAAATATTTTTAGTCGCCAAAAGTGGTCTTTTTTTATTGTGGTAGTAAATAGTTTATTTTACATAAATTATGTTCAATAAAATAATTATGTTTATACATATACTTTTATATTAATATAGATGTATGTACTATATAAATAATATGTGTTGCATATATAATCATGTGGTGCTATAGAGGTGTAGTGGGATGAGTGTGGTGTATAAGGTTTATGGTGCGGAAGGTTGGTGGTTCGAGTCTCTGCAAGAGCGGATCAAATTGTTCTACAACGAATTATTGTCATGAATGGCACTTGATAGCGTCACGAATAGTGCCTACCATGACGTTAAAGTGTCACTGAAAGGTTTTAGTCTTGATGGTGTAATGACACTTACAAGTGTCACTAACTCTTTTTTTAATGGCGTTTGATAGTGCCACAAATAATATCTACAATGACATTAAAATGTCATTGAAAGTTTTCAGCCATGATGGTTCAGTGGCACTTGCAAGTATCTACCGTGGCACTCGTATCTACCGTGGCACCGATAGAAGTGGCACTTGTTCAAAATACCACAAGACCAAAAAATATCATTAGAAGAATAGTTTTGTGGCACTTTCAAATGTCACTAAACCTAGAAAATGTTGTAGTGAATTTCGGTATCCTTTTATAATTCTTCTAACCCTCTTTTTTTTTTTTTTAAATAGGAATTGTTAGTGAGGGGATTAATAGTGAGGAATTGTTAAATTATTTTTATATAAAATAATAAAACAAATAAAAAAATATAAAAAAATAAACATTATATTTTAAAAAATATCCCAATATCTAAAAAATAAAAAAATTTCTAATCCACTCACTATTTTTCTAATACCATCTCTATCTCCTCCTTACCAATCCCCCTTCCTCATCCTTACTAATACCAAGGGATTACTAATCCCCTCCATATCTCTCAAAACAAATACTTTATTCTCAATCCCCTCCTCACTATCAAATCTAATCCCCTCCCCATAACCTCAAACAAATGGGGCCCAAGACTACAAGTAACAAAGGAATGACAAATAATGGTGTGCTTTAGCCTATTTGTTGTGTTGGTAAATTTCGGTATCCTTTTATAGTTCGTCTAACCCTTTTTTTTTTTTGGGATAGGATCTAACTGTTCCTGACGATGTTGTCCAGCTATTGACTCCTACTATTCTTATGCTATCAATATATACAACAAAAATTATAGTGACATTTTCTCCGTGAATTATCAATTATTAACCATCAATATCACTTCCCACACACAATAACATGCCTACATAAAAAAGTAAATTCCTAAAAAACGTTCTTTATAATAGATAAAACTAATAAAAATTCATAAAATATTTAACTTTAATGAACAATAAATATGATGGAAAAAAAAAAATACCACGTGCAACGCACGTGCACAATTACTAGTATAAGCAATTGACACAGAACGTATTTATACAAACCAAGCAATTAACACAAAACATATTTACACCATTTCCAAAGCAAAAAGAGTTGAGCTAGTTTATGTTTTGATTACATAATGAAACTAGAAATTACTTCAAGTCACTCAAGAGACTTTGTTACCTTTTATTTTCACATACTATATTGTTACTTTTGCAATTAACTAATTGGATTGATCACACTACACATGCATATAGGAACTTTAATGAATAATAAATATTATGGAAAAAAATACCATGTGCAACACACGCGTACAATTATTAGTATAATAATGAGAAACAAACCAAGCAATTAACACATAACATATTTACACCATTTCCAAAGCAAAAAGAGTAGAGCTAGTTTATGTTTTGATTACATACTGAAATTAGAACTTACTTAAAGTCAAAGAGACTTTGTTACCTTCCCTCTAAAAAAAATAAAAATCAACTTTGTTACCTTTTATTTTCATATACTATATAGTTGCTTTTGCAATTAAGCTACGTGGATTGATCACACTACACATGCATATAGGATGGCCAGAAGAAAGACCAAGTCCTACCAGCCCAGTTCCACCTGAGAACCCAAAGGTTCCCCAGCAGTTCTTCACACTGCTCAGCATTCAACATGTCATCCACCGCATCTCCATGATAAGTCAGTTGTTGCAGTTCATTAGGGATGCCACACGTCTCTTCAATCTTCTCCTTCATTTGATAGATGGGATCTGATGCCTTCAGGTTCACCTTAACTGTTTGCTTGGACGGAATCGCCACGTGAATTTGGATAGCACGTTCCAGTGTGAGAGAAGATCTTGAATGGAGATCATAATAGGCTAAAGCATTGTCACCCATAAGCCTAGTCTCCTCCAGAAACAGAGCTGGTTCCCCAACGATGCTCGCTAACTCCCCTTGAGGAATCTTGGCTATAAATTCATCGACAGTGTCAGAACTCTTTGCTTGAATTGATATGACATTTTGGGTCATGTTTTGGCTCTTTACCTTGATATGCAACCAGATCAATGAGCCAGAAACGTTCAAAGAAATGAAGGACCCATCATCCATATTATAGCCTTTAACAGTTTTCGAGTCCTTAAGCTCTCCTTTATGTAAACAAGCTCCTGAATTTGAACCAGAATTCCATAGCAGCTCTCAATCACAGACTTCACATCAAGAATTGTAAACCAGGGTTTCACTTTGAGTGCAAGAGCTTCATTCTTACCAGCATCAATAAATATCAGCAAATCAGATGTTCCATTGTCTACCCCAAAGATTGCGTAAATGGTGGAATTCCTAGGAATGTCGTAGAATGACAAGGCCTTGTCATCATTGAGTGATCTTCCAGAATAGACTAGAGTTTGTCTATTGGACGGGACACCCATATTGTCGTGGATCATGTCCTTAATGTTGGAAACTAAGAATGAGCTGTAGATATCGAGTTGCATGCAAGTACCTGCCTGGGAGATTTTTATCTGGAGCTTCATCGATGGGCTTAAGAGCCAAACTAAGCCCAAATTCTGGATGTTATGAGCACCCAAGATCTCTTCATCATCCAGTGGTGGGTGATCTGGATTTTCAACAACCAATTGTTGACTAGGAGGTACTCCAACAACATCCTCGATCATCTTCTTCACATCTTTTACAGTGTTTGATGTGTTCATGCTAAGTATCTCATGAAAATAACAGTCACGAACAAGGTTCTGAAAAGCGGTTGCGGTCGCCGTAACGGTGGCGGTGACGCAGTTGCGGTTGCGGGGTGTAAAGGCCGTAGTGTAACGGTTGCGGTAATCGGAACCGTGAATTTTTTTATTTTTCGCACAATTTGAAAAAAATTTACCGATCTGCATATTTTTTTTCCATGATCATATTTATTGGGTTAAAAATAAATATTGATCAATTTTTGCAAATTTTTAAGTATGATCCAATATATTTCATATTTCTAAATCACTATAAACTGAGTTTTTTACATTTTATTTTAATAATTAATGACTTTATATTATACAAAAAATCAATCACTAACTATTATATATAAGATAAACAATGACAAAAGTAAAAGAATAAATAAAAGCCTAAATATATATATATATATATACATATTTAACCAAGCTAAATAGATAATGACCACACTTATTAGTATTATTATTATTTTCAAACAATATATAGATAGACACACACAAACAAAATGATTTAGTGATAGCAGCTGAATAGAATAGCATAGGTCTTACAGTTTCAACAAATCAATAATATGTTCTTCATCTTCCCTCTTCTCTCTCTCTATCTGTTGCTCCTCTATTTTCTCTCTTCTATCTTCCCTCTTCTCTCTATCCCTCTTCCCCCATTTTCAGCTTTTTTTTTTTATATTTTTTTTAAAGAAACAATTTGGCACCGTTACGCAACGGTGCGTAATAGGCCGTTATGGCTGTTACGGCACCGTTACGACCGCTACGGCAGCCGCTACAGTCGATACACCTATAAATCTCAATCACACTGCAAAAGCGGCCGTAACGGGTGGCGGTAACCGCCAAAACCGTTACGTAACGGCGTTACGTAACGGTTGCGGCCGCTTTTTAAAACCTTGGTCACGAATAAATAAACGAAATGGTTCACCTTGGCGAAATGAGTTGTCATAAATCATTGTTTTAGGTGCTCTTGTTTCGGTATTCATCATATGGTTGATTCAGTTCACTGCCTGCATACAAAATCAAGCAATGGATCATGATTTGGGAGTTCTAAGCAAGCACTAAAAAGTAACTAACAAGCAGAGTATTCACTAATTATGCACGTGTTTTATATAATTAAGTAATTTGATATGAGAGGGATGGAACCATACAAAAAATGAGATTAACTGCTATAAAAATATATAGAAACTCAAAGCAAATGAAAATGTAGCAAGATTAATTATGACTCACTAATATAACAAGTAGAGTATTCACTAGTTATGCACGTGTTTTATATAATTAAGTAATTTGATATGAGAGGGATGGAACCATACAAAAAATGAGATTAACTGCTATAAAAATATATTGAAGCACAAAGCAAATGAAAATGTAGCAACATTGATTATGACTCACTAATACACTAATATAAGCACTAGATAAATTAACAAAACGTGTGTGTGAGTGTGTGTGTGTGAGAGGGAGAGAGAGAGAGAGAGGGAGAGCAGATTTAAACTTGATTATGCAACTCATTTTCCAAATAAACTGAGCCTGAGCTACAATAAGATCAGTTCACTAGGCCATTGAAAAATTACAAACCGTACCAATCAAACTTGAGTACAAATTAATGGTTGAGCTCAAAACAAGCCCTAGTTTTCTTCATTTTTTTGGTTTGTTTAGGAAAATGATAAGAAAATGAACAGATATTAGTCAAAGAAATCCATTTTTTTATTTAATTATGTAATTTGGTATCAATTTTGTTTTCTTCATTTTTGGAAACAAAAACAATGAGAAGTTTGAAAACATCCATTGTTTTCATTTTGTGTGAAAAACAGTTTTTGATAATGTGAACATAACGTTTGGTGTTTCCTAAAAAATAGGTTGTTTTCCCAAAAAATTCTTGAAAAGAGTTCATCAAACAAGTTTCCCAAGTTTTCAAAAAAACAAAAACAAAAACCAAAAAACAGAAAATGAAAACAATACCAAACAGACCCTTATCTTATTTTCCTATCTTTTCCTTTTCTTTTCTTTTCCCTCTACAAATAATGTAAAGGTTAAAAAAAGCGCGCGCGTGTGTGTGTGTCACGCCCCACTTTTTATTACTCGAAGTATTACCAATTTCATTTACTTAATTCCATTTAAGAGATAACATGCGGAAATAAACTCGTATATTTAACTCGTAGAAGTGAATAACATTGCTCTCATTCGTATGCAAGTAAATACAACATGAGTGCAATAAATAAATTGCCTTTGGGCTTACATCATTAACGAATCAAGAAGAAGGGTGCAACCCTTTTACACATATGGCATTCTGCCAATACAAGAGAGGCCCCGTGGCCAACAAATAAGAAGATCCAAATCTTGCAGCACATTCAGCTCAACACCTGAAAAAGATTCAACAATGTGGGATGAACATATAGTCCAGTAGGGATCTCAATACGACCCTCAACAATAACAACTTACAGATAGCTATGATCATGAATACCCAATCTCATACTAGAATAGTAATATGACAGTTTATACAAAACATATATAAGTATGAACTTTTCTTGAAAACAACCATTTCAATCAACGCCATAGGCGATTCAATTTTCTTTTCTTTTCATTAACCCCCGTTCCCAATCTTTCATAACATTAACAATACCTTACGAAATAAATTCACTAAGCCCACTACTCTCTTCCATTTTCCAAACATACACAGATATGCCTTTTCAAAACATATATCTCTTTAAAATATCCGTTCTCCTTCATACTTTCCAAAAGACAAAAATGACATTTTGGCTTCTTCCCGATATAATCAAATCTATACATGTACCGTTATAAAAAAGGAGATAACAACTCACTAACATGCATAAGATAAACCAATGAGGCAACTTGGCCCTCCAAAACCGTAACCAACACAATCCATGATATTCCCAGATACACTGAAACATCAACAACAAAACTTTGCACTACTAGCTATATGCGTAGTAAGCCAAAGATACACCTCTCACAACAACATGCCAGTTTACCAGGCTCTAGCTGGAACGGTGTGGTGCCTTAGATTCTCAGCGCAGTCAGTTCTCTAGGCGCTAGCTGGAAGGTCACGGTACCTCTGATTCTTAGCGCAAGGTATAACACCACCAACCAAAACATAACAGGGCATAACCAACATGTATAACACATATACCTAAACCATCAAGATACAAGCAATGTGTTAAAGTATATGAACACATAACTACCTCCTCCCGAGCAAGTATACATATATAATGTATCTCAACACTTCATCACATACGATGTTCAATCAACAATGGTATAATGCATACACGACAATTCAACACAACCATGTCATCCTCCACCGATGACCAAGGACAAAACCTCTAGATGCAAGTATTAGTACATCTATTAGAGACTCAATTACTATGAGACCACAAACCCAACAATAACACTAACACGGTAGTTAAAGATACAACCCCCCACGTGTGTGTATTTAACACTCAAGAAACAACAATCCAATTTTTATACTTATATCAAAGATACTTTTCTCATTTCATAAAACAAATTCCATTTCCTTTTGTTTTCACCAAAACCAACTCCATCCCTTTTGTTTCCACAAAACCAATTCTATTCCTTTTGTTTTACAAAACCAATTCCATTGATCATAAAGCCATAACTCACATTAGTCCACTACATTCATTTCAAAACCATTCCAAAGCCAAAGTTAACCCCTTGGGCATTAACACCTTCACCCAACTCACATTAACAATAGGGATTTACAACATAGGTTAACTACCCACCATTTTAATTTACCAAATCAAAATATAATTTGGGACTTTTTCTTCTTTCAACTACAACATGCTAATTTACACTCCAATTAGCCCAAAACAACCATCAATGATAAAATAACTATTTTCACACAACCAACCCTAGGTTCCTTCTCATGATTTCAAACAAATCCAACGTGGATATGATTTTCATGCAATACCAAACTACCACATGTCTATCTATAGACGAAGCATTGAAAAAGAACAAGGAAATCCCTACCTCAAATGTAGAACCCAAGGAGGAGAAGAAGAGCTAAACTCGGAAGTGCTCCAAATACCAAATTTCACGGATCAAAATGTAGCCCTCAATGATCAACACACTTTTTGTAAAGGCCAAAGGGTAGGAGAATACTCTAACTAGATCAATCCCTAGAGAGAAGGTGGGTTTCTAGCGAGAGAGGCTCTCCAATGGAGTTTTAGAAAAGTAAGAGAGAGAGAGGATGTAAAAAGTGATCTAAAATAGCCTAGCTGCCAACTAATATACGACTCTCTTGCTCGAGCGGATAAAAGGACGCTCGAGTGTCAAGTACAAAAACTGGACCCGCTTGAGTGCAAGAAGGCCCACTCGAGCTCCAAGACACAAGAACAAAACACACCCGCTCGAGCGCGAAAACCAGTCCGCTCAAGCGTAGATTCTCCTCTCTCAATATCTTCACCGACAATGCTCACCCCGCTCGAGCGCCAACAGATCCGCTCGAGCACGACCTGCTCGAGCGTAAGGAAACCCGCTCGAGCGTGAAAAACACACCTGCATAAGTTTTGCAGAGGCACGAAATACTGGAACTGTGAAAACCCCGCTCGAGCGTAAGGAGACCCGCTCGAGCGTACCACCAAAAATCTGGGCGACAAGGAATGGGACTAAAGCTCAACCAACCTGTTCGAAACACGCCCAACACAACCCAAAACTCTAAAACAAAGAGTAAGGGATATAAATGAGGATAAGACAACAACAGATCTACGGAACCAAGTCCGGATTACAGTTCAACAACAACAGAGAAAACCGGGATCGCTATAGTGTGTGTGTGAGAGAGAAAGATCATGGATTAATAAATTGATGGGATTGTAGACGTCCCCCGAACGCCCCGGGAGGGTTTAAGCTCCCGTTCTGTTCATTTTGGAGTCACTACAGCTCGGACTCTTAAATGTCACGGTTCCTAATCTGAACCAAAGAGTCCAAATCCGGCAAATCGTTTTTAGGAAAACTGATTTTTGAAAGAAGTGCCAAACATGGACTGCTTTGCCAGATACAGAGTCGCCACCTAAATATTTTATTTTGGGAAATTTAGGAAACCCTGACTCGGTGCCAAAAGGCCACGCGTCCGTCATCACCAAAGTTGCCTCGGCTCGGGAACTTGGGTACGATTGGAGAAGGTCACTTCGTGAGCACCCCCGCTCGCCCGGTCATAGACCGGCCTCTACTAACCACGATATCAATTTTTGAAAACATTGTGAGTTCTTATTCCGGTTATTAGCCTAGGTTACTATGTGATGCACACAGCATATAAGTATAGACTGGATCGCCCGAATTGGAACAAAACATTTCATGCTTGTTTATTTGAAAATGGTTTGATGATGCTACTCGCAAGTAGGCTAAGACGTGGATTTGCCACCCTCAGGTGGGCTTAGAAAACATGATTTTGCCACTATCTAGTGGGCTTAAAACACACATTTAATGAATTATTCCAATTCAAATAACCCAACCTTCACCCACAGGCATTCAGGCAGTTATATCACATAAGCACATAGCCTCATGGTAAGCATGCTATTCATGGCAGTCACTCACACGCATGGTGTAATATATTGTCAATGCCCTATTAAAAATGAATAATCCACACTTCAAAAAAAAAAAAAATAATAATAATAATAATAAATACCTTTTCCCCTCAACTGATTGGAGTTGAAATCTGTAGAAAGAATCAACACAGAACCCTCAAATTTTATCATATCATCGACCATATCTACATCCATTTAAACAATATTTTGAAAATGCATTGGAATCCCGTGATCAAGGCGAAAAAACTCGTGCAGTCGTTGCCTATAAACTTGTCTTTTCTAAAAGCCTTTCCCAACGTGATATGATAAATGAGAAAATATAATATAATATAAAAATAAATTAGGGGTATAATTAGTACACTAATATCATTCATTTACAATTCATAAGACCTTATAGAACACATTCCTATTTAAATAGGACGTTAAACTCTAAAATAATATTCATGGGATTTCACATTAAATAAGTTTTCTAAATAAGACTTATAAATAATTTTTCCCAAGTTTTATTATGATTAAATTTTGACCATATCTTCCGTTATTATATTGTTTATTTCTCTTTGCTCATAAAAAATAAAAACCTCCATTAGAACAATGTGGTAATTGGGTTTTATAACAAAAGCAGATAATCCTTTATCAAAAAAATTTATTTTAAAAAATTAACAGAAAAATAAAATTTTTAACTATTCTCTTATACAATAATAAAATTACTCGAATTATTAATTAAAATATATTTTTAATATCATTAAAGTTGTTAATTAATTTAATGATTTATTAATAAAATGAGTCGTTTGTTATAGGATTAAAAATTTGAAGAGTATAATACAATTTTTAAAATTACAATCTAATTTTATGCAAATTTTAAAAAATATATTTATAATTTACTTTTAAATATATTAATGACAACGAGTGATCCATTTTGTGATGTAGGCCCGCAATGGGATTAGCTAAGTGATTGAAATAATATCATGATTATAGTGAATATTCATTTTTCTATCCCAATGGGACCCTTTATGATATGCCTTACAAAGATAGGCGTTTTAGATGTAATACAAACAAATATGATTAGGTTCAATTGGGTTCCTATCATTTTCTACACTTAAGCCCCAATGCCCCAATGAGGATCACCTTTTTGCACAATAGTAATTCATATCTTCTTTGATTTGTGAATAAAAAAATTTCAGGCTAAAAAAAAAATTCCAATAGAACAATGTGGCAATTGAAATTTCTAACAAAAGCATTCAAACCGAACATACGAATCTATACTTAATTGTATACATTTTTTTTTTCTATTTATACAACATTATATTAGTGTTGACTCCAAATTAATTATAAAAATAAAAGGGGAATTCACTAATAAGTCTCATATTTTGGACTTGTAATCTATATAGTCTCATGTTTTTTCTTGTGATCCATTTAGTCATTTTGGATGTGTAATGACTCATTTTCCCGCCACATTGGAGTGTTACATTTAGAAAAAAAAATACACTAAAGAGTTTTTTAGTGTTACATCATACCCGTTACATTAGAGTGTCACATTTAGAAAAAGTATACTAAAGAGTTTTTAATTTTTTTAAAGTATCACATCATACCCGCCACATTGGAGTGTCACATGTCACGTTTGGAAAAAGTACACTAAGGAGTTTTTTTTTTTTGGAAGTGTCACATCATACCTCTCACGTCGTCACGTTTGGAGAAAGTACACTAAGGAGTTTTTAATTTTTTTTAGAGTATCACATCGTACTCGCCACGTTGTCTCATTTGAGAAAAGTACACTAAGGAGTTTTTAATTTTTTTTAGAGTATCACATCGTACTCGCCACGTTGTCTCATTTGAGAAAAGTACACTAAGGAGTTTTTAATTTTTTTTAGAGTATCACATCGTACTCGCCACGTTGTCTCATTTGAGAAAAGTACACTAAGGAGTTTTTAATTTTTTTTAGAGTATCACATCGTACTCGCCACGTTGTCTCATTTGAGAAAAGTACACTAAGGAGTTTTTAATTTTTTTTAGAGTATCACATCGTACTCGCCACGTTGTCTCATTTGAGAAAAGTACACTAAGGAGTTTTTAATTTTTTTTAGAGTATCACATCGTACTCGCCACGTTGTCTCATTTGAGAAAAGTACACTAAGGAGTTTTTAATTTTTTTTAGAGTATCACATCGTACTCGCCACGTTGTCTCATTTGAGAAAAGTACACTAAGGAGTTTTTAATTTTTTTTAGAGTATCACATCGTACTCGCCACGTTGTCTCATTTGAGAAAAGTACACTAAGGAGTTTTTAATTTTTTTTAGAGTATCACATCGTACTCGCCACGTTGTCTCATTTGAGAAAAGTACACTAAGGAGTTTTTAATTTTTTTTAGAGTATCACATCGTACTCGCCACGTTGTCTCATTTGAGAAAAGTACACTAAGGAGTTTTTAATTTTTTTTAGAGTATCACATCGTACTCGCCACGTTGTCTCATTTGAGAAAAGTACACTAAGGAGTTTTTAATTTTTTTTAGAGTATCACATCGTACTCGCCACGTTGTCTCATTTGAGAAAAGTACACTAAGGAGTTTTTAATTTTTTTTAGAGTATCACATCGTACTCGCCACGTTGTCTCATTTGAGAAAAGTACACTAAGGAGTTTTTAATTTTTTTTAGAGTATCACATCGTACTCGCCACGTTGTCTCATTTGAGAAAAGTACACTAAGGAGTTTTTATTTTATTTTTTTGAAGTGTCACATTATACTTGTCACGTTGTCACGTTCGAGAAAAGTACATTAAAGAGTTTTTATTTTTTTTGAAGTGTCACATCATACCTGCCACTGTCACATTTGGAAAAGTACACTAAGAAGGAATTATTTTTTTTGAGTAGAAGTTTTGGAATGTCACATCATACTCATCACGTTGTCACATTTAGAAAAAAATACACTAAAGAATTTTTTAATTTTTTTGGAGTGTGATATTAATACATGTCATATTAGAGTATCACATCATACCTGTCACATTAATAAAAAGGTATAACTGTCTACCAAAAACACTATCAAAATAAAAAATAGGACCACACGAAAACAAAGTCTCCACTAATAGGACTTAACAGATCAATAGAAAAAATTTGGGACTCATTGAAGTACTTGTTTGTGAGATAAGATTTATTGGTAAATATCTCAAAATAAAATTAAAAAACACGTAAATAGGCGTAAAAACAAGAGGTGTTACCAAAATGTATTCAAATTGTAATCTCCACAATAAATGGAATGAAATTAATTCACATTTTAATTTTTATGAAATGTTTATGTATTTTGTCAACATCAAATTAACATTATTGTACATTGTGAAATGTAGCCTACGGACATTGAGAGATGGTCTACGGGACCTCTCCCTTCCCTCAGGAAAAGAAACCGAGAAACCGAGCCTGGTTCGCAAACCGAGGCAAGGTACAAAAGAGGGTTCGGAAGTCCGGAGGCAGGGCTCACGGCCGCGACTCTGAAACTTCTGAACGAGCACATTATGCAACATCACCAAGCGCTCAATCGGTGACGTCTGAGTCTTAAGGTCGGTCAAAAATGGGGTGTCTACAGGGATTCTTACATAAAAGGTAATAAATAAATAAAACATATCACAATTAGGTCCATTAAATGAAATTTTTTCTTCTAAAACCTATGAAGCACGGATACTCCAAAAAAGGTGCTGTACGAGTATCGTATACGTATCAGATACAAATACGGATACGGGTGACGTAAGAGTATCAGATAGGTATTGGTTACGGATACACGTCCAATACGGCGGGATATGTATCAGATACAGCACATAAGTATCCGATTTGTTTATTTATTTATTTTTAATTTCAGTTACAGGAGGGATACATGAGGGATATGCAAGGGATACGCCAAATAAGTATCTAATTTTTTTTTTTCCATTTTTTAAATTTATATTTATATTTTATATAAATATAAAATAGTCAATATTTGTATTTTTTTATATTTATATTTATATTTATATTTTTTCAATAGTCAATATTCTTTGCTATTGTTCTTCTTCTTCTTCTTTTTCTTCTTCTCTATTAGGCTAAAAAAATAATGCCCAATTAGTACACATTAATGTGTGTTTGGGAGGAGAAAGATTGGGTATACACCTAACCTTTACCAACGTTTTTAGGCTACTTTATTTAATTTTTTTTCCACTTTATTTATTTATTTATTTTCCTTACACTATTTTAATGCAAGTATTTCTTTACCAAAGTTTTAATTTTAGGAACTTTAATGTTAATATTTCTTTATTTAATAAAAATCCCTCTCTTTATTTATTAATTCAGTTTAGGTTTTATTTTCATGCATATTACATTATTAAAATTATAAAAAATAATTTTTTTTTACGAACGTATTCCCACCATACCTGTATCCTACTTTTTCAAATTTTGACATATTGCTGTATCCGTATCGTTGTATCCCGTATCCGTGTTTCCTAGTCTAAAACCTGTCTACTGAAATTTATTTACACACAAGACAAAAAATAGACAAAAAATCATTTTTATCCAAGCTCATCCCTTTCTCCACAGATTCCAGACAATCTTTTTGTTCGTCTATAGAACCCATGCATTGATCCAACAACAAAATCACTTTGACACCAATGACCCTTATATGAGAAAGTTAATATTACATTAATGGAACTTATTAGGGTGTAGAAACAAGTTCTCTTCTCTACCATGGCAGCATATTATTCAACATGTATATTCTAGATGATTTGAATTCTTATTCTTAGACCTATACATTCCCCAATTTATTATATATCAACACATTCATTCTCTTATTATGCATCTACGTCAGGGGAAGGCGTAATGGAGCAGCAACTGTCGAGCAGAGAAGAGGGATTTGCAGTGACAGAGAGGGCTGGATGGAGAGTAGGGTCTGGGGAAGGAGTGTGTATGGTCAAAATTGACTTTTTACAATTAAATTTGTATACATAGACTTAGAAAAAAAAAATTATTTAATGGATCTAATTGTAATAAGTTTGTCATTTATTGCCTTGAATATAATAATTCCTTTTTTGATCTTCTACAAATGTAGAAAAAAACCACTGAAGAGATCTCAAAGCTGAGGGATTCTAATCTTGTGTGACGTTTCAATTACTTGGCATTAATAGTAGGTCTCCCTGAAATTGTTTGGATGTTTCAAAACAGAAGGTATCTAAACATGCAAACAACATTTTGGATATGCCTTCAAGAAAAAAAATGAATTTCTTTTTACCCTTAGCTATATTAAGTAAAGAAATATAATCAATCCAACCAAACTATCCAACCAAACCATCCAACCTTAAGATGTAAACAAGTTGGGTTTTACATAAATCTAGTTGGATACTATGAAAATAGATGACCTCATCCTGTGTTTGGAAAGACAATTAAATAAAATCTTAAAGCAAATAAATATAGGTAGTGACACACAAATAGAAGCTATGAAAAAAATACACATGTAAAATGATTTTGGCATAATAGTTACATATTTAAAACAAAAGGACCATGAATTACATTTTATTCACAAAAATGCCACTACTATATCATTCCACATAGAAAATCTATTCAACAACTTTGTAGACTATAAATATATCTTGTAAGTATTCCTATTAGAAACAGATGTCTTAGCTGTGTGGTAACTTAGGGGTACAGTGCAAACAAATTAGGGTTCAAATCCTATCATTTATAGTTTGGGAAGAAAATATATGTATTATATTAGGTTTGACCTATGAAACACAAGTATCATTAGCATACGATTACCAGGGACTTACCCAATACAAGTATGCATATTGGACTATGAAGCATAGACACAAATACGATACTATATGATACGATACGGTATGGTTGTTAGAATCTTACAGTTCACAATTCGATATGAGTTTCAAACAAAATGATTCGATTAGTGAAGTTGAATTTTAAATTGAGTGAATCTTACTACTCAATTGTGATTTACTATGATTCATTTCAATTCAAGAGATTCGATTTTATTTGCATAATACATGAAGAGGCGTCATTTTCACAATATATCCAAAATTAAATAATTACTTTAAACAAAGTAAATCTTATATCTAATTCTCTTAGATGAATTTTTAGACTAATGGACCATATAGTAGTTAAAAATCAGACAAATTGTAGCAAACATATATAATTGTGACACATGCCTCGTCATCATTAGCCATATTTGATAATATATTTACGTATCTTCTTCATTTTTTTTATTTAATTCTATGTGAAACTTCTATAAGATTATTTTCAATAATTATATATTTTTAAGGGTATAACATATGTCAATTTTTTAAACTTTGAAAATCATTAGCAAATGTCTGAGAAGTGTTAGTCTCATGTTTATTTTTAGTGATGGATATGGTCAAGAAGTGACAAACACATCAAAAAATGAGTGTTAGACATGTGTTTGAAATTAAGATTTTTATTTTTAATTACAAAAATGAAAAAAGAGCGTTGAGCACATGCTCGAGAGTATCTAAGGAGTGTTGGTGTTCGACACGAATACATCACTTTCTTACCGCTTAGAAGTGTCTATGCTTCTTAGATATTGGGTATGCAAAATATGTGTCCGGTAGGTACGTGAAATACTTTGGGTATGTAAGGGCATGAATTTAAAATTTTATTTTTAAATATAAGAGTGCTAAGAATTATATTGTGACTATTTTTATAAATAAATAAAAAAAAATTGTAGAGTATTTTT
>NW_021025362.1:518627-572802 GCF_004153795.1 Camellia sinensis | reverse complement strand
GATACTTGTTCTTAACTTGAACTCTATTCAACTTGCGTAATTCAATATACAACCGCATGACCCATCCTTCTTTCTTCGCAAAAAGAGCGGCGGGCCCCAAGGCGATGTACTAGGCCAATGAAGCCTTGTTTAAAATTTTGGAGTTGAATCTCAACTCATGCAATTTGGCGGGTGCAAATCTATACGGTGACATGGAAATTGGTGCCGTGTGAGGCACTAATTCAATGGAGAACCGATCTCCCAATGAGGTGGTAAACTAGTAAAATCTTCTGAAAATACATCCGGTATTCACAAACTACCCTTGGTAACTCACAAGAGCCCCATCACTCTCACTATCTAAGAGAGTTGCAGAAGGCCACTAAGCTTGCTCGTACTACAGGGTCAACAACTGGCGACAATGCTCTATCAACTCGCGGTCCCAGAAAATAGAAGCAATCACCACCCGAAGTGCACACTGTAACTCTGTGACAGTAACAATCAATCACAGCTTGATAAGAACAACAACCAGTCCATGCCTAAAATGACATCAAAACTCGACATATCCAGCAACACAAAAGTAAACAGAAGTCGACGCCCGACAACTTCAATTTCACAATCATGACAACCCGCGTCTAAATCAACTATACCCGAAACGGTGACTCTACTTCTGAGTGGAGGCACTAACCGTGCTACCTCTAACCCTAATGTAGAAGCAAATGCAGTAGATATAAATGAATGAGACGCACCCGTGGTCTATCAATACATTAGCCAAAGAAATTACACACAACAAAAATACCACTCACAACTGAGGACTCTGGCAACTGCTCTGGCACGGTAAAACATACACGCGCCCCTTATAGCCCTGATTGACTTGCTTCCCTCTCGGAGCGTAGGACCATTGTACTGACTTGACCGAAGCGGCTCCCTAATTAACTCGCAAAGCTTGGACTAATTGAGCCTGCTGGTGCTCTAAGTCTTACCTCGACCCTGATGCGCCAGATGCGCCTCCCAACTGTGGGCAAGTTCTCTTCATATGCCCCCCGACGACCACATTGATAATAATTAAACCTTGACCTTTATTCTGAAACTGAGACTGACTTTGAGATTGGTTAGGTGGTGTGCTATTAATGCCATCCTCCCTTCTGTGGGCATGAGAGGCTTTGTGACCCGGTTGGCCACACGTGAAACACGAGAAGCTACTCGATGCACTTTTTCTCGGACCCGCACTAGGCAAAGGAAAATGGGATCTAGACTGCTGTGGTTGGGACAGGGAATGGATAGGTGTTCCTGCTCTTTCGTTCTGCCTATAGTCTCCTTGGACTATTGGCCCCTAGGACTCGAACTGCAAAGCCTCTCTTTCCTCGGCTTGTATGGAAATTTCTACGCATGTCGGCGTCTCCACACGATGGTCATATTCTTGAATCATATTTTCAACAAGCTTGAACATAATTTTTGTTTTCAATTTCTTTTTCAAATTCAATGCAACGGCGGCTCTTCCGTTGCCACCAACTCTGGTGCAAATCTAGACAAACTAGAGAAGACTGCTTCAAACTCGGCCACGGCCATGTCGAGTTGTTTGAGCTTTAAACTCTTGCCTCAATCTCTCCCTAGCAGTGGGAGGTATGCACTTTTATCTTGGAAAGCAACCACGAAGGCTTCCCATTTTGGCCGCGCTCTACCCTTAGCATATTTCTACCATTAACCCGCATCTCCTTAAGGTAGTAACTCGTTTAGAGTCACTCTTATGCACTATCTTCGATGTGAAGCATCTCAAATGTCTTCACAATTTGTTCAAGCCACTCATTCGCTTTCTTGGCTCGGACCACCATGGAACTCATCCAGTTTGGCCCACAAGAACTCTCTAGTAGGGAAACTCTCCTTGACTCCGCGATGTTCTCTTGGGCTGATTCTCCACCCCTCAACAAGTTCATAGACTCTCTTTAATTCCCCTACCATTTCTCGAGCTAGGGCCCCCATTGCGGTTTGACCCGCTTGTCCCCGGATTTCCCGCGTGCCCCACCTTGTTCAGCCACATTAGCTGGGCCGGACTCTTCCTTCTTGCACCGAACCTCTGGACCGGTCTTCATAGCACACTCGGTGAGCCCTAAACACGCCTCCTGCCTCTACCACCACGGGTTTAACCTCTTCCTGACATCCTATAAATGACAACAGGATTAATTTTAGCACCACTAACCACACGTGCCCGCAACTTGCCTTACACGTTGATCACAATAATGCTATATATTCCTCTACCATATAACAATTATAATTTCACCCACATTAAGCACTTAGTCATGTAAACACATACGAATTATACTCTTTATGATTGAGCATTCGTTCCACCGAAAAATCACGAATTCCTAGTAGAATGAGTATTGATCAAGACCCTTCTTAAAGAAAAACAGCAAGGAATTTAACAAGCGCAAACAAACATCGCCAAAGTCCAATGCCATACCCATTTAGTCACATAAGCTTTGTTATCACATTAGTCACAAAATGCAGGAACAACTTCCTAAGCGATTGCAAATGAACCCATAACAAGATCTCTCTACCCAGAATTATGATTTGGTTTGACCAACTTAGAGGGTCTCGTGGCTTCTCAAAAAATAAAATAGATTTGAGGTCGGGGTACCCTCAGTTAAGAGTTCGGGAGGAGGACATTCAGAAGACGGCCTTTCGTACTCATTATGGCCACTATGAATTCCTTATAATGCCTTTTGGGTTGACCAATGCACCGGCTTCCTTTATGGATTTGATGAACATAATTTTTTGGAAATACTTGGACCGTTTTGTGGTCATCTTTGTGGACGACATCTTGATTTATTCAACCTCTGAAGTGGAACACAAGACTCACTCGCGGGTAGATGGGGCAATTCAACCTTTGAAACTATGCTGTACATCTCCCGCACCAATTCAAAATTTCCTTGCATCTTTTTGGGAGATTTCAATGCTATCAGATATAAGCAGGAAAAAATTGGGGGTTCTTCTGATTGGACAAATGAAAATGGGGAATTTAATAACTACGTTAATGCATCTGAATTGGAAGATTTATCCTATGGGGGTTGCCAATTCACTTGGGCTAACAAAAGGGGTGATGGGGCTTATATTGCAACCAAAATTGATAGTGCTTCTTAATGAATCCTGGCTTGATCACTTTCCTGAGTCTACTGCCACCTTTCTCCCCTCTGGTATTTCTGACCACTCTCCTGCGGTGGTCAATATCAGTGTTACTAGGTGCTCCTTTAAAAAACCGTTCAAATATTTTGATTTCTGGTCCCAACATCCTGAGTTCCTTAGGACAGTTTCTAATACTTGGGATCAGTTTATCAGAGGTGTTCCTATGTTTAGGGTTTGCAGTCAATTGAGACAGCTTAAGGCTAGCCTTAAACTCTTGAATAAGAAGGACTTCAGTAATATTTCTATTCGTGTCCCGGGTTCTAAGGCTAGTTTGGATCCTGTCCAGCTTAAGCTGGATAAGGATCCTGTGAATCTTATGCTTCAAGCCCAAGAGAGAGAGAGGAATTCAAAAAATATATGGATCTCAGTAAAATGGAATAGAGCCTTGCTCTTCAAAAATCTAAAGTTCAGTGGCTTGGTTTGGGGGATAGGAATAGTAGTTTTTTCGTTAGGTCTGTTAAAAGCAATATCAATAGAGGGAAGATTTTGAGTGTTGACTTGGGGGATGGTACTAGATCTACTGATAGCACTGATATTCATAATACCTTCGCCCAGTTTTACACTAATTTGTTTGGTACCCCTTTCATGGATCACTATAATGGCTTGGAGAGAATAAACTCTTTGGTGAAAACTAAAGTTTCTGCTTCTCAATCGGCCATGCTTGCTAGACTTATCTCCGATGCTGAGATCGAGGAGGTGTTTTGGTCTCTCAAGGCCAATAAAAGCTCCTGGTCCCGATGGTTATTCTGCTGGGTTTTTCAAGAGTTCTTGGGAGATTGTTGGGAAAGAGGTTACATTAGCCATTAAATCATTCTTTAACTCGGGCAAGCTTCTTTCTGAGATTAATAGCACTATCATAGCCCTTATCCCTAAAATTCCTAATCATATGCAAGTGGGTGATTATAGACCCATTTCCTATTGCAATACCATCTACAAATGCATTGCTAAGATCATAGCTAACAGGGTCAAACTGGTGCTCCCTGATCTTATTGACCCTGTTTAGGCTGCCTTTGTCCAAGGCAGAAGAATCTCGGATAATATTTTCCTGTCCCAAGAGATTATGAGAGGCTATCATAGAAGCTCTAAAACTTCTAAATGCGCCATGAAAGTGGACATCGTGAAAGCTTATGATAATGTGAGGTGGGAATTCATTCTTGGTATTCTCACTGTGATGGCCTTTCCTCCACGCATGATAAATTGGATTAAGGCTTGCATTACTAGTCCCTCGTTCTCTATTTGTATCAATGGGAGCTTTCACGGGTACTTTAAAGGGGCTAGAGGGCTTAGACAAGGGAATCCAATGTCCCCTTATGTATTTGTGTTGGCTATGGAGATCCTTGCTAGAATTCTTGCTGAAAAAGCTAGGAGCCCGATATTCAAGTTTCATTGGAGATATGAGAAAACTAAAATTGTTAATCTGTGTTTTGCTGATGACTTGATGATATTGTGTAAAGGGGATCCTGGTACTGTTAGCCTCATTATGCAGAGTTTGGAGGAGTTTAGGGACTTGTCTGGCCTCACTCCTAGCCCTAGTAAGAGTAACATCTAATTCTCGGGTTATAATGGGGGTTTAAAGAGAGCATTTTTCGTATTGTCAATTTTACTGAGGGTGCTCTCCCTATGAAATATTTGGGTGTGCCTTTGATTACTACCAAGCTTAAAGCTTCTGATTGCCAAATTCTGATTGAGAGGATAACTAAGAGGATTAAAAGTTGGACTAATTAACTTCTGTCGTATGCGGGTAGAGCACAACTCATCCAATCTATTCTCTTTTCGATGCAAGTTTATTGGTCCTCCTTTTTTATTCTTCCTAAAAAGGTTATTCGTGATATTGAGAGCCTTCTTCGATCCTTCCTTTGGTCCGGTGTTGATTTGAAGGAGCATAGTGCCAAGATTGCTTGGGAGAAAATTTGTAAAAAAAAAAAAGTGAAGGTGGGCTTGGTTTTAAGGATATGGGGGTTTGGAACAAAGCTGCTATAGTCAAGCATGTTTGGTTCCTGTTCTCGGGTGGGGAATGTTCGATGTGGTGTCAATAGGTTAAGTCCTATTTGCTTAAAGGTAAAATTTTTTGGAGTATTAAGATGCCTAATGACCCGTCATGGGTTTGGAGGAAACCCCTGTCCCTTAGGCATCTTATATTCCCTCTTATTAAATTCAAAATTGGTAATGGGGGGAGAGTGTTTCTTTGGTTTGATAATTGGCACCCTCTTGGGTCGTTGTGGCATAGGTTTGGGCAGAGGATTTTGTATGATACGAACCTTCCTGATATTATAAAAGTTAGTTCCATAGTTTCCAACGATTCTTGGAAATGGCCCATATCTAATTCTTGGGAGATTAAGGAGTGGATTTCTTCTACCCCCCAGTCCCTTAAGCACTCCAAAGATTCTCTGGATACCCCTATCTTGGACTTGACTTCTGATGGGATGTTCTCTACCTGGGACTGTTGGAGGGATAAGGGATCCAAAGTCTCTTGGTCTAATATTATCTGGGGTACTCCTTCAATTCCTAGGGTTAGTTTTGTGGTAATGAGAGGTTGAACACTGGTGATAGATTGCAGAAGTTTGGTCTTGTCCCTAATCCTAGTTGCCCTCTCTGTCATGCCCCTGAGGAAAACCACTCTCATCTATTTTTTAGGTGTGTTTTTTCTTCTAGGATCTGCGATGCTATTCAGACTAAGTGCAATACCAGCTGGCCTTATTTGCCTTGGGTGGAAACTGTTGACTTTGCTACCAAATTTAGCAATGGCAAATCATTGAAATCTATGATTCTCAAATTGTCCTTTTTGTGCACTGTCTACCATATTTGGATTGAGAGAAATAGTAGAATCTTTAGCAAGGTGTGCAAACCTGAAGAGATTGTTACTAAATCTATTATCCAAATGGTTAGAGGCAGAATTCTATTTATGGAAAATGTGATTTCTTCTGCAGGGGATAACTGGTTTTTGTCGCAGTGGAATCTTCCTCCCAAGATAATGAAGTTGTCCCAAGCTAATATTGCTGATAGAAGAATGAGTGATGTGAGTTCTCCCATATTGAGGGTTGAGTGAAGGGAAGCATATAATGTGGGTTTATCTAATTTGTTTGCTTTAGTTGCAGGTGGTTTTTTGTATGTTCTTCTTTTATCCATACAGTTAATGATGGTCTGCTGTTTATCACCAAGAATGGATAGGCTGTACGGAGGGTTGAGTGATGTGAGCCAGGATACATGTTCTTCCATATGTGGGTTGAGTGATGTGAGGATGTACATATTTGTTTCCCTAAGAATTATTATATATTATATATGTTTTGTGCAGGGTAAGGAAGCTATTATGTCCATGTTCTCAGGGTGGATTCTGAGAGAGTTTGAGAGATGTGGGCCGAGTCTTGTGAGGAATTATATGAAGTGGATTGATTTATTATGGTGTGGGTTGAGTGATGTGAGGTCCCTAAAAAAGTCTGTGCTTTTTCTACTTCTCGATGATTTTACATACAGGTTCGGTACTCATTGGTTACTATATCTTGGACAGGTATGCTTAATTATGGTTTGGTGGAGTGGTGGTGGCAGCACGTTGCGCCCTTCCAGGAGGCACCTAATTGTTTGGAATTGTACTGGGTCGATGGCTGCTCTCAGCGCCTTATCCATCTACAGGAGAGTGCTAATCAGTTGTCTTATTTCTTGTTTATATTTTGTTCTTTTTGGTTTTGAATATTTAAATAGTTGGATTGGGGGCACCTACTTCTACTGGCTGTATAGGAGGGTTTTTGTTTGGGCTGGCTTAATTTTGATATTAACTATGCTGCTGATTTGGCTCACGGAAAAGACTGAATTATGGAACATGTTAGGCTATTTCTTAGACTGCTGCCAGTGTTGTGCGATGCAATATATTGTTGGGTGCTGCCCATTTTGGCTGTTGTTTGTCATGGTGTACAAGCCCCCTATCCTTTGCAGGACATGCTTTTTGTACACATTAACTAGCTGGGCTCCAAATTTTGGGTGCTCTAGCTAGTGCCGTAGTCTGGGTTGGTTTTTTGTGTTGTTCTCTTTGGTTGTTGTTTTGGGCTGTGCCTTGGTGTTGTCTTGCCGAGGTGCTGCTTTTGTATCTTTGTTAGGGCCTGGCGTATGCCCCTTGTAATCTTGTAAATCCTTTGTTTTTTTTATATATTTCTTATTCACCAAAAAAAAAAAATGAAAAATGCGAGTTTTGGTTAACAGATGTGAAGTTTTTGAGGGCATGTAGTGTCTAGAAAGGGAGTGATTGTGGACTCCTCAAAGATAGATGCCGTACAGGATTGGGAGCAACCCAAGAATGTTTTTGAAATCCGAAGTTTCTTGTGATTAGCAGGGTATTATCGACGTTTTGTAAGGGTAGGTTGACTAGAAAGGGTATCAAATATGTGTGGAGTGAGACTTGTGAAAAGTCATTCCAAGAGCTTAAGACTAGATTGACTATCGCACCGGTTTTGATAATTCCGAAAAGGGGTTTGAATTACACTATCTATTGTGATGAGTCCGGGGATGGACTTGGTTGTGTCTTGATGCAAGAAGGAAAAGTTGTGGCCTACGGTTCAGGACAATTGAAAACTCATGAGAAAAATTACGCCACCCATGATCTAGAATTAGCAATGGTGATTTTTGCTTTGAAAATTTGGAGGCATTACTTGTACGGTGAGAAGTTTGAAGTCTTCTCCGATCGTAAGAGTGCAAAGTATTTGTTTTCTCAAAAAGACTTGAATTTACGAAAACGAAGGTGGATGGAATTTATGGAGGACTATGACTTTAAGTTACACTATCATCCAGGAAAGGCCAATGTGGTGGCCGATGCTTTGAGTCGAAAATCTGTGAGTAGTTTGGCAAGTGTGGCCATTCGGAAATGGGATATGCTAGATGTTATTGGCAAGTTTGATTTGCACTTGGGTGAGTCCGGAGAGAGCTACTTTGTTTACTTTGAATGCTCAACCTACCTTGGTTAGTAAGGTCATAGAGGCACAACGAGGAGACCGTGATGTGGAATCAATCTGTGTTAAGATTTCCAATGGAAAGGAAGAGAAAGGTTTGAATGTTCACTCGGATATGAGTGTATGTTACCTAGACTGTTTTTTTGTACCAGAATCTTGTAGAGAGGAAGTACTTCGAGAGTTTCATCGCTCATGCCTTGTGGTACATCTGGGAGGCACTAAAATGTATTATGATCTTAGTCGTCAGTTTTGGTGGAGGGGTATGAAACGGGATGTCACTTTATTTGTATCGAAGTGCCTTGTCAACAAGTGAAGGCCGAGTACTAAAGACCAGCGGGTTTGTTACAACCCTTACCGATAGCCAAGTGGAAATGGGAGCTTGTTACCATGGATTTTGTAGTTGGGCTTCCTAGAGCACGAGGCAATGACGTCGTTTGGGTGATTGTTGATAGGTTGACTAAGTCTACCCATTTCATTCCGATGTGCACCAGCGACTCAGTTGAATGCTTGGCAGAGTTGTACATTAGAGAGATAGTTCAACTTCATGGAGTCCCTGTGGTTATTGTGTCGGATAGAAATCCGTATTTTATTGCCCGGTTATGGTAAAGCCTTCAAGAAGCGTTGGGAGCTAAGTTGATTCTTAGCATCGCTTATCATCCTCAAACCGATGGACAGTTGGAACGTACCATTCAGATTTTGGAGGACATGCTTAGAGCTTGTGTCCTTGATTTTAAGGGGCCTTGGGAAAGGCACTTACCATTGATTGAGTTTGCTTACAACAATAGTTACCAAGCTAGTATTGGGATGGCACCATTTGAGGCCTTATATGGCCGATCTTGTAGACTACTGGTTTGTTGGGCCGAAGTGGGTGATAGACCATTACTAGGTCCAAAAATTGTTAGAGAGACAACCGAGAAAGTTGTTCTCATTCGGAAGATGTTAGCTACGGCCCAAAGCTGACAAAAAAGTTATGCCAGTAAGAGGAGATGACCTTTATTTTTTGAAGTTGGTGACTATGTGTTTCTAAAAATCTCACCAAGGCAGGTTTGATGAGATTTGGTAAGAGTGGTAAATTATCTCCAAGGTTTATTGGGCCTTTTGAGATCTTAGAGCAAATTGGGAAAGTGGCATATCGGTTAGCTTTACCGCCACAACCTTTGGGAGTTCACAACGTATTTCATGTAGCTATGCTTAGAAAGTATGAACCGGACCCTTCTCATGTGCTCAAGGCTGACTTGGAGGTAGATGAGGATGCCTCTTACGGAGAACGACCGGTTCAAATATTAGATACCCAGGAGCAAGTGCTACGGGGCAAAACTATACCATTGGTAAAGGTGTTGTGGAGACACCATGGGGTTGAAGAAGTGACGTGGGAATGGGAGGCGGAAGTCCACTCCAAATATCCAGATTTATTTGAAAATGCTTAAGTTGCTTTTCTTTGTAATATTCCCTAGTGTTGACGGAAACGTATTTAAAGTTGTTAACCACATATTGATATGTGCGTTGTTGTTTTAAGTATAAGGTTAATTAGAGTTGCCATTACTTTTTGGAAAATTTCATGTTTATGCATATGTGGGAGGTTGTTGCTAATGAGATAACCATGGTGGAAATGGTGGAATTTGGTTGAGAGTTAGTATTGTGATTTGAAAATGAAATAGCGTGGTTTTGATCGCTAGAAACCCTTCGCTTGGGTAGTTTGATTTGAAATTTTAGGGACAGAATTCTTTAAGGGGGTGTAGACACCCCATTTTGACCGACCTTAAGACTCATACGTCATCGATTGAGCGCTTGGTGATTGCGCATGTTTGTGCTCGTTTTGGGTTTTCGGAAGTTTTCGGCTGAGTGCCTTGCCTCCGGGCCTCTAAACTTTTTGTGTGTTGGCTTGGTTTGTGGACCATGCCTTGTTTCCCTTCACTGGAGGGACAGAGAGGTCTGGAAAGAGAGGTCTGTAGACCACTTTTCCCTCTTGTAGACTAGTTGCCGGTTTCCGAAGCCTTCGGTCGTGCGCCTTGTCTCGGGACTTCTTATTGTTCTCCTCTTGGCTTGGTTTTCGGACCATGCCTTTTTTCCTTGGTCTAGAGGGATACAGAGGTCTTGTAGACCACTTTTTGTGGCCGTAGACTACTTTTCCCTCCCGTAGACCACTTTTGGTGCCCGTAGACTAGTTTTCGAGGCTTCTGGCTGCGTGCCTTGTCCCGCGGACTCTTGTCTTGCATCTGTTTTGCTTTGTTTTTGGCACAAACCTTGTTTTCCTTGCTTGGAGGGTGGAATAAGGGTTATAGACCAGTTTCTCTCCCTGAAAACCACTTTTCTTCCTCGCCAGCCAGTTTTTTGGTCGGCCAACTGGTCTTAGTGGTCTTTGGACCACCAAAAGTGGTCGACAACCATGCCACCACCTTGCTTTCTTTGTGCAGATCATTCCTCCCCCTTGCTGACCAGTTTGTCTCCTTGCAAACCACTTTCACTGGTCGGCCGACCAGCGTAAGTAGCTGGCCGACCACTTCAACTGGTCGGCAGCTTTCCGGCACTTTCTGTAGATATTTTCCATGCCAGTTATGCCAGCTGTTGGGCACAAAAAGCATCCTCCATACACGTGTATGGAGGGATTGATTCAAGCTTCAAGCTTGCTCAACAAGCTTGATGCATGTTTTTCTATAAAAAGGAACCTTCTCCCTCTTGTCTCAGGTTGAGAATTTTGCCTAGAAGCTATACATGTATCATCTATCTCTATATTGTTCATTCTCTTCATATTTGTGCTTGAAAGTGCCTTTTCTTCACACTTTTGCACACAAACACCTAGTGAAACACCATACTCTTGTTGCTGAGGCACCTTGAAGCTGGTTTTGGAGTTTTTGGACTGCTTTTGATCCAAAAAGGTTGCTGGACAGGTTGAGAATTTTGCCTAGAAGCTATACATATATCATCTATCTCTATATTGTTCATTCTTTTCATATTTGTGCTTGAAAGTGCCTTTTCTTCACACTTTTGCGCACAAACACCTAGTGAAACACCATACTCTTGTTGTTGAGGCACCTTGAAGCTGGTTTTGAAGTTTTTGGACTGCTTTTGATCCAAAAAGGTTGCTGGAGTTACTTCCTTGAAGTTGTTCTACAAGCGTGAGTTTCTAACCCTTCAAACCTTTGTTTTTGATTAAGCTTTTAGCCCTATTTGCATGATGATTTAGGCCTAACTTTAAACTGCAAAAAGTTCTAGGTTTAAGTGTTTAACATGTTTGTTTAAGGCTTTGTTGGTGTTGGGAGTGGTCTACCCCCTCTTGTGCTTTGTTTGGCCTTGTTTTGTGCTATCCTTTTAAGTTATTGGGACCACCTCTTTTGGGCCTTCTCACCACTAAAACTCAAAGGAATTTTAGTGGTGGAAAGTGTGTTTTGAGGTCCCAAATAGGAGGGGGTTATCCCCTCTCCTTGTATCTTGGATGCTTGCCTTATTGGCCTCATGTTTGAGCTTGGTTTTCTAGCATGTGTTGGCTTGTTGTCAACTTGTTTTTGGTGTCATTTTGACATGGCATACCTTTGTTTTAGCTTGGTTGAGTCACCCCTTGCATGCTTTATACACTTGTAGTGTAAATTTTGCATACTAGCCTTACATGCTTGTGTTGATAGCTCATCTTTCTAGCATGTTTTGGTCCTATCTCAACAAGTTTTTGGTGTTATTTTAGCATTCCTCAACTCTATCAAGGGTTGGTTTGATAGCCTCTTGCATGTTTCTTGCACTTGTAGTGCATTTCCATTCACTAGCCTAACATGCATCATGCTTTGGACCATCATTCTAGCATTCTTTTGGCTTAATTCCAGTAAGCTTTTACTCATGTTTTACAATCTTTAAGCTCTATTTTTTGTTGTTTTGGTCATGCATACCTTCCTTTGTATAGCCATAGTGCATTCTAGCTCGCTAGCTTTGAGTTTCCAAGTCACTAGCATGCATTGCTTGGGCTATTTGCATGATTTAGCATCATTTGATATGTGATTTCAGTGTATGTAGTGTGGTCATGCCCTCACGTCTTTCACTCATTCAATGCTTTGGAGGGTTGGTGCTTTATGCCTTAAAAATGAGCCATTGTGTATGCCATCTTGCCTAAGCTTCTGGGCTGTCATATCAGTGTGTTTTTGATGTCATTTTGCCATAATATAACTCTGATTTTTGTTGGTGAAGTCATCTCATGCTTGGTTTTGGTAAGTGCAGTGTAATTCTCCTTATTGGCCTTACATACTCCATGCATCATGCCCTTCATGCTAGCATGTGTTAGCTCTAGTCCATGCATGTTTTAGCAACATTTTGGCATGCTTTAGGACTGTTTTACGTTTTCTTGGCCATAAGCTTCATGTATTGCATAGCTGTAGTGCAATTGGCCTTGCTAGTCTTGAGTTTTGAGGTATCTTGCATGCTTCATTTGTGACATGTGCATGATTTGGCATCATTTAACATGTTATTTCAGAGCATATAACATGGCCATATTCTCACTTCTTTCATTCTTTGAATGCTTTTAAGGGTTATGCATTATTGCCTTGTTTGTGGCCTAACTTGTATGCATGCATGCCTAGGCTTTTGAGCTCCCATCTTAGCATGTTTTGGTCTTTGTTTTGACCTAATTGAGCTTTGTCCATGGCTGGTTCAGTCATTTGTGCCATGTATTACATGCCTCCTGTGTAGTCCCTCTTGGGGGCATTGTGCCTTAGGCCCTCTTGCATGCTATACTTGTGTTGTTTGAATGGTTTGGCATCATTTCATACATGATTTCAGTGCATATAGTGTTGTCACACCTCCATATTGGTCACTTCTTAATCATGTTTGAGGGTTGTGCTCTTACGCTTAGTTGATGAGCCATTGCATAAGCATGCATTTTCTTGCATTTCATGCCATCATTTCAGCATTTTGGCCACTATTTTGGGCATGATTGAGGTCTGTCCATATTCGGTTTAAGTCCATTGGGCATGTTGTTTGAATGTTTTTCGCATTGTGTTTGCATGCTTGTCACATTGCATTATGTTTGCATGCTTGTTGCATTACATTATCTTGGCATGCTTGAGTTGCATTGCATGTGTTTGGATTGGACGTCAATCCAGACACGAGGAACGAGGGGCGTTTCATACTTGAAGTGATGAAACGTGCCTTATTTCTCGGTCGCCGACCCTCTTGATCATGCATGATAGAGGTTAAGGCCCTTGTGTGTTATTTGTGCATTCATTGACATTGATTTGTGCAAACTTGGCTTCTCAGTCATCGAGCATTACGATGTATAGTTGGTGGCCTGAGAGTCGAGAACTACACTCCCTTGAGCCAAAGAAATGATAGGGAGGGTGGTTGTGCACACATACCTTGCAAATACACTGTCGTACCCTTTCTTGTTCACTATTGCAGCAAAATGGAGTTATGTAGAATTTTCTGGTTGGCAGACCATAAAAAGTATCTGGCCGACCACTTTTTCTAGTCTGCAACATACTTGAGTGGTCTACAGGTGGTCTACAACACCAATAAGTGGTCGGCAGCCTTCCTGGAGGTCTCCATGATGGAGTAGAAGCTATCTGGAGCTTTGTGTAATGTCTTGAGAACAATTGCAAACAGAGGCAAGTTGGGGCATAGTGATGGATTTCTGAACAAGGCGACCGAGCATGCATGCACCCCTTGCCCCGAGGACCTCTTTTTACTGCTTTAATTAGTTGCTTTGCTTAGCTAGCTAATGCTTTGGTTTTGTACTTAATTAGTTGATGCACTTAGCTATTCAATTTGCGTTGTAATAACTAATTAGTTAACTAGGATTAGTTAATTAGTTTCGTTTTGTAATAATTAGTTTAATTAGTTTAGATTAGCTAGTTAGCTTATTATTCAGACCGTCCGTCAAGAGGGCACAACTGTTGTAATAAGCGTGCGTGTGTGTGATGCAAGTCTTCCAACCCCATTTATTTCTCCCTTTTACTTATCAGCTTTTGATGCTTAGTTTTAGGGCATGTTTCAATTAGCATCCTTATGCTAGCATGTTTGCATTCATTCATTTGTCTTGCATGCACCGGGCTCGGCGCATCAAACAAGCTGCATTGTATTTCAATACCAATTTGAATACATGTTATCTAAATTGCATTCACATGACATCTCAAAATAGCCGAGCCTATTGTAGCTGCATTTTTGCATGTGTTGCATTAGGCATTGTTAACGTAGCTAGGATCATGCATTGATTACTAACTAGTTTTTCTTTTGGCTCGGAGTACTAGGTAAGCTTTTACGCTTTAGCATACTGCATGAAATGTGTATGTTGCCATGTATAGCATGCTTGCCATGAGGGTATTTGCTTAAATGATATAACTGCATGAATGCCTGTAGATGAAGGTTGGATTGCTTGAATTGAAACAATTCATCAAAAAGCGAGTTTTAAGCCCAATTGAAGTGGCAAATCACCATGTTTTCTAAGCCCACTTGAAGGTGGCAAAATCCGCGTCTTAGCCTACTTGAGGGTAGCAACTTCAAACCATTTTCGAAACACAAACATGATATGTTTTGTTCCAATTTAAGCGATCTAGTCTATAGTTGTATGCTGTGAGCATCACGTAGTAATGATAGATTAATAACCGGAATAAGAACACGTGTGTTTTCAAAAACAACATATCATGTTAGTAGAGACCGATCCTTCGATCAGGCGAGCAGGGGCGCTCATTGCATGACCTTCCCCTCTCGTACCCAAGTTCCCGAGCCGAGGCAACTTTGGTGATGACCGACACGTGGCCTTAGGCACGAGTCAGGGTTTCCTAAATTTCTCCAAAATAAAACATTTAGGTGGCGACTCTAAAATCTGGCAAAACAGTCCATGGTTGGTGCTTTTTGTTTAAAATCGATTTTCCAAAACGATTAGCTAGATTTGGACTCTTTGGTGATTTATCAGTCTTACATTGCACTTTGTGAGATTAGATTCAGAATCGTGACACGAGTCTGAATTGTAGTAGCTAAGAAGAACGATTCGCGCCCTCACGCGCGGAGCGGAGTTCGTGCGGTCTACATGGGGTAAGGTTGTAGCGATCCTAGTTTTGCCACTATGCTGAGTATGTCGGGGATCGAGCTGCCCGGTCAGCTCGCGGGGGTTCAGGGGGTAGCGTCCCTTGGCAGGTCCAAGGGTAGCGCCCTGGCAGGGATCGAGCTGCCTGGTCAGCTCGCAGGGGTCAAAGGGACAGCACCCCTTGGCGGGTCCTAGGGCAGCGCCTCCGAAGCAAAAATGCAAAATGCATTAGAGGTTGCTTGTCCGCTCGAGCAGAGAATGTTTGGTTCCAGATGTTTGACCTGCCTGCAAAAGTACTAGAAAAGTGTATTTGATACTCGAGAGGGCGTTCCACGCTCGAACGGACCATGTTATATCAGTTTGTGGATCTGATATTTCTGACCACTTTTGTATATCTATCTAAAACCCTTTCCTTTCCATTCTCTTTACTTTTCTCTATGCCAAATTGGATCAAAACATTGATTTCTCAAAATCCATTAGAGTTCTGCCGTAAGTTCTTCATCAAAGTTTGTTAACTTCTCAAGGGTTTCGTTGTGTGCGGTGAAGATCGACTTTCGACACCGTTGATTTTGGAGGTTTCATCTCATTTCTTCTTTAAAACTTGAGGTAGGGTTTTTTTTAGAGTTATATATATATTTTTGCAAGATCTATATGATTTTCGAAATCATCTTTCGATAGCTTTGAAAATTGATTATTGATTCAAGAATTTGAGCGTTTTTGAAAACGAGTTTGTCTCTTGTTCTTTTAAAATGATCTTATGGGTTTTGATCTTTGTTGATTGAAGAAAATATGATTTTGGAGAATTTTCTTTCAAAAGATTTGAGTTGTATAGTTTTGTTAAGAAAACCTAGAAGTTGGAGATTTTTTTTTAAGGAAACTGGAAATCCATGAATGATATTGTTATATTTATTTTGTGTGTCCAAATAAATGGATGTTTGGAAAATGTCTTATTTATATTTATATAAATGATGAATTTTAGTGAATATAAGAATTGTTGTTCATCTTAGAAATTATTGTTCAAAACGTTGAAATAGTCTTGAAATAACTAATTGTCGAGGATACTTGTGAAGAAGGAATTGTGTTATTCCTTGAATGATGAATTAGAATAAAAGTATTTATATTCATCTTGTGAAATTGGCATATTAATTCATTTGATTACATTAAACTTAAACTTTGAAAGTTGATTTGAAAGCTTGCATTGAGAAAAGAATGTTGAGAAACAAGTTTTCATGGAATGGTTTTGGGGTAAATACGTTGGTAAGTCTTGATATGTGGTGTAGATGATATTGAATAAGTTAGCCTGAGAGTCCGGGGTGAAAGACCGAAAACCAGCGCGGATAGGTGTCGAGCCTTTCAGTTAATACCGGTAAAAATGACAATTTGGTAGTACTTGTATAGTCTACTTGCAGACACCAACCTAGGGATTACCAGAGTCATATTTACCGCCCTTGAAATAAATTATTAAGTTTTGAACAATTAAAATTGCATGATATCATTGAGCATAATGGTTTTCAAAAGATGAAAATAAGATTTATCTTCAAAAAGGGCATAGCATGGCATGTGCATTTCAACTCTTAAGACTTGTATAAAATATATATGCTTTGTTAAGAATTTCCTGCTAGGCTTTCTGCTCACCCTATGGGATTTTTGTACAAGAAAATATATGGTGATCCCACCCAACTAGGGGCGTGGAAGTATGTGTGTTGGTTGTACAATGCTCTCATTTTGCTGTGACTCTGTGTGTAAGCTAAGGGCTGTGTTTGTGTGGGTTTGAATAACCGTTTTGTGTAAGCAGACTCAAGCATTGGAAACTTGCAAACCCTTGGGGGTATTTATTTGTTTATTTACTTGTTGGATTCATTTATTGTTGCATGAAGAACTATTGTATCATGTAATGTAAGTTTGGAGATTTATATTTGGTTTTCCTTGAAAAAGCCAAAATTGTTGTCTTATCATTTGGGCTAGAAATTTGGGGTGTTGCAGGGGTAGGCTATTGTCTATTAATAATATTCCTATATCTACAGGTGACCAATGGTTCCTCTCTCAATGGAACCTACCAGATTCCATGTTGAAGCCCCATATTCTCAGAAATTGAAGCGTTGCTGAGTGATGAAAGTTTCTATATAGGAGAGTTGAGTGAAAGTGAGCTTGATATTGAGTGTTTATCTAATTATCTGCTGCCTGTGTAGGTGTGTTTTCATGAAGAAAAATATTGATTGTGGGTTGAGTGTGGTGAGCCATAAAATTACAAAGATTTTAGCCACAATGACAGAGTGGTTATGTGGGTTGAGTGATATAAGTTCCTACATATATATTGATCTAACTATCATATATATAGTAATTTTTTTTATACTGGTAAATGAAGCAGTTTCAGAGTGTAGTGAGATCCTATCTTGTGGGTTGAGTGATGTGAGCTCAAATAATGTGTGTATCACCTACATTTTCTTGCGTAAACTGTATAACACAGTTAATGGATCTTTATATCTCTTCTATCCCTGCTGCCAGGACTTATTATATCTTCTAGAAGAAGACTGTTGACAATGCTCAATTAAGGATTGTCATAACATGCTGTTAGTGTTGATGGATATTTCCAACTTGCTCATGTGTTGGCAGCATACAATGCTTTTAAAGGTGGTTATCCGGTCTGATGGAATGGCTACTGGATGCACCTTCTGGATGCTTCAGAATGATTATTTTTTTGGATGGATAAGTCATAAAATAAAAGACAAAAAACATACACCACTACAAGGGGCATACCCCAGGCCCTAGCCAAGCACTATACAAGTAGCAGAGTCAAAACCAAAATAAACAAAACAAAACCGCAAAAAACCTAGTCCAAACCAGTATAAACTGTTTAACAAAACATATCTAAGTGGACAAAATGAAGGAACGAAAACACATAATTAAACTAGAAAACCCAAGCATAATAGCAAAATAACCCAAAATGTGTTCATGGGCCGCATGCAGATTTGATGAGGAGCATGGACACACCCAGTAGCTAAGTAACAAATAGCCAGAAGTAAACACACTACTTTGTACTCCCATGCACATCCCGCACGAGTAGGCCAAGCTAACAAAACACCCTAAGTAAAAAAAAACATAAAAGAGAGACTTTCTTCACACAAGAGGCGCCTCCAACAGCCATCACCACGAAAACAGCCAGCTCCAAAACTCGAAGGAACCAGGACTATATACCAAACCAAACAGCACCATCCAGGGAGATACTTTGCTGCCTTCCCATGCATCCCAAACAGAGTTTAGACATTATAATAAACCCCATCACCAGCAGATACCAAAACAAGAGTAATCAATCCACAAACAAGTAACATTCAAGAAGCAATGGCAATTTGCATTTTAAATCACACATATGGATGCTCACTACAATCAACCCACAATTATATATGCTCACATCACTCAGGAAACACTGCTCCATATACCTACAAAAGAAAGAGGTACAGGAAATATATAAAAACATGTTAGTTTCTCTCAATATGGCTAGTGATTTTGGGTTAGGTGCTTGTTTATTCCTTACACTATACTCGACGCTCATAGTATATGGCACACACTCAAAATTCTACTTCCCTATGGTCCGAATACCTATAATAATAACAAACATTAGGAAACCCCACAGTGTATATGCTTACCGCCACTCAACCCATAGTTTGTGAACTCTCATTCCTCACATCAACTGCAACAAGTTTCAACATAGTATGAGGTAGTCTCCACGAGCTTAGATACCATTTGTCAGTATGGTGAGATTTCAAATTGGTAATATGCATTACCCTGAATCTAACCATATCCACAATACACTTTATAACCACCTCTTCAGGGACCATATCCTTACTAAAAGCTCTATTATTCCTAGCAATCCATAACTGGTACACAGTACAAGTAAATGCAAGCTTGGTAATAATAGTCCCTAAAGACTTCCCTTTCACAGATTTAGCAATAAGCTGGATCAAATCATTCCATTGAATGGATGGCCAATCAACATTTATTTTTCTTTTTATGTAGGTCCACACACTCTTTCAGAGAATGGACAATCAAAGAAAAGATGGTTGTGGTCTTCACATGGATGTTGACAGAAAACACACTCAGCAGATTGAGTCACACCAAAGAATTTCAATCTTTCTCCTGTGTTCAGTCTGCCAAGAACAGCCATCCACACCACAAAACTCACTTTTGGGATATTATGAGGTCCCCAAATAATCTTAGACCAGTTCACATGATGAAAATGTTATCTTAAGGAATGCCATGTGGACTGGATAGTGAATTTGCCATTAGCAGCAGGGCACCAACTAACATCATCAGACCCACCAGTAGGAAGAAAAGTGGAAGGAGTACTATTAATGAGATGCATAAGCTCCCATGAAGATGGGAAAGGCCATCTCCAAGTAGTACCCTCCACAATCTCACTAACCTTAGCATCTATACTCAGTGCAGAATCATAAACAATTCCAACCCCAAATCTATCCCACACAGACCCCATAGGGTGCCAGTTATCAAACCATAAAAATACCCTAGAACCATCTCCCTCCCTATGCTTGATTAAAGGGTAAATGATAAGTCTAAGAGAAAGGATTTTCCTCCAAACCCAGGAGGGGTCATTTGGCACCCTAACTCTCCAAAACCTTCTACCTTTGAGGATATAAGACTTAACCCAAAGGCACCACATAGATTGCTCACCTCTTTAGAATGATTATAAGTTGTCTTTTATTATGTTTTCAAGCTGTAAATATTTTGATGAGACTCTTTGTTACAAAACTATTTTGCCTACCCTAGTGGGATGTACTAGGGATTCGTGTGTTCTGAACGTGAGGCTTTTGGATGATTTTGCCGGGTATATTACACTTTTGAGGCGTGTGCCTGGATGATTTTGCTGCACAGTGTGCATTTTGGACAGTAAATTACAGGTTATGGGATATTCTCGACAGTACTGATGCTACCATTTGTTGCCGACTTATCAAGTTTTACTTCTATTTCTCTCATTTTGGGTTTTTCATGGGCTGACCTCGCTTTTGTTCAAAATCTGTCTCTCCGTTGATATGGCTTTTGAACAATGTGATTCTAGGTTTTAATCTTCTCTCAATGGTTGCTTCTCGTTTAGGGTTGTCGTTTATCTCTTGTATAGTTGGTGTAGGGCGCCCCTTGTAATTTTGTATATTTTGTATATTTTCTTGTTTTATATCTTATTCACCCAAAAAAAAAAAAAAAAAAAAACAAATTAGTGGCCTAAGTAAATTAGTTCCTATAACAGAAGAGAGAATGATAGAGAAGGTTAGAGAGAAGCTTTCTTCTTGAGAGCTAGAACAAGAAAAAGAATGAGAAATATGAAGAAAATCAAAGGGAATTCACATTCATCCTTTTGGATTTGAGAATTGAAAGTTGATTTAGAAAACCTAAAATTAGGTGCACAAACTGATATCGTTAAGCTACAATCACTCGGTAAACTTTCTTTCTTAGAGACTAAGCAAGATTATTTGAGTTAAACTTAGCCAATGAAGCTAATGAAACAATTAGTGGCTTAAGCTAATTAGTTCCTAAAATGAAAGAGAGAAGGATAGAGAAGGTTAGAGAGAAACTTTCTTCTTGAGAGCTCAAAGAGAAAGCTAGAGAAAAGAATGAGAAATGGGAAGAAAATCGAAAGAAATTCTAATTCATCCCTTTGGATTTGAGAATTGAGCACTTAGTTGATTTAGAAAACCTAAAATGAGGTGCTTAAGTTAAAGTAATATCATTAAGTTACAATTACTCAATAAATTCTCTTTCTTAGAAGTTAAGTAAGATTAGTTTGAATTAAACTTGACCAATTAAACTAATGAAACAATTAATGGCCTAAGCTAATTTGTTCCTAGAGAATTAGTTTCAAATTAAAAAGGGGATTAGGTTGAGAGCTTCTCTTTCTAGAATCTAGAGAGAGAAAGCTCCCTCTGTTGTTACCTATGGAGTTTTGAAGGTTCCTTATTAGATTCTTTGTCTGATTTGGGTGGTGTTGTGTGTTGTTACTGAATCTAGTCTTATTTTTGTCTAGATTTAGGAGGGTTTGAAGTGTTTTTTTGTGGGTCGTTGCTGTTGTGAAGATGAAAATGTGATGCTTAGCGGGAGCCGGTGAGTTTTTTTTGTCAAATGTGTTTGCAGGAGCCAACAGTTGGTCACTGGTGGGTACGTCTGTTGGCCTTATTCTAGTGGACATCGATATAAATGATTTACCGACGCTGTGAGGAGCTCCGGCGTCTGGTTTGTGAGCTTCGCCTGTAGGTGGTCCAGGTTTCCGACTTGTTTTGGGGTTGACGTGGGTGCTAGATGTGCATCGTTGTTCTTAGATGGCAGTCTACTGCAATTCACAGTCACCGGTCCTGGGCAAATACTAAAGGTGGTCGAGCTCGGATTTGCAGATTCTGTTCGGCTAGCCATCGTCGGTTGATGAGGTTGTGAGCTAGTTGTGATATACGGTGCTGCTGCTTAAGTGTTCAAGCATGAGGAGTGTCTTTCACGCTCCTTGGGTGAGTAACATTGATAGTGCTGAGGTGAGTTTTGGCGCCTTACATTGTTCGAAATCAACTACACTCCCGTCTATTGTAGAACAATTATGGGTGAAACTAAGTTGAAAATGATGTTTGTACATGGGACAGAGCAGCTACGTGGGGAGCAAGGATCCTCTAGAGTTTTTTTTTCCTAAAGTTTCCTAGAGTGGTACATTGTGTGGTTGAGATTTAATGACAAGTCACATCAATTTTTTAGCATTAAATCTCAACCACACAATACACCACTTTAGAAAATTTTAAGAAAAAAACACTTTAGAGGATCCTTGGTGCTACGTGGGTAGTCCATTGACCGACGATTTTTAGGTGTAAAACCAGCACATGATTTTGTTTGATAGTTTTGTTTGAAGTGGGGCCCATCAATTTTACACTTGGTGGGCATGTGGTTTTTAAAAACACAAGTTTCTTGGTTGGCCGTGAATATGGGTGACCCTGGATTTATTTTGATATTTGGGTTGGGCCAATTTTTTTTTTTTTTTTTTTGTTGGTCCATAAGAGGTTTATATGGGGTTTTGTGGACTACTATTGTACACACTTGTGGGGCCCCACTTGATAAGGATTTTGATTATATTAGTGGCCCCTTCTGGACTCAATGGATATATTATTAAATGGGCTCACTGTCTTCTTTGTTATTAGGCTGGAATTGGGTTCATTTTGAAAAATTCTTCTTGTTTAGTCACTTTGCAGCGGATCATTTATAGTTGATTATTTCATGATGATTGATCATATGATCTTCATATGACTCGATATGAGGGTGGTTTTGAGCCATCTCCACCAAGAGTGATTGGGGGAGTCACTGCTATGGGGAATAGTGGTTCGGTGACTAACCGAGTTAGAGATTGAGAGATGAGCAGGAGGATTGCTACCGATTTTCTGGGTGCTTCTTGTCCCATGTGACCCTTCTTGTCTTCATGAAACAATTAGTGGCCTAATCTAAAGTTCCTCGAACAAAAGAGAGAATGATGGAGAAGGATGGAAAAGGTTAGAGAGAAACTTTCTTTTTGGGAGCTAGAAGAGGAAAAAAAAATGAGAAATAGGAAGAAAATCAATGTGAATTCAAATTTATCCTTTGGGATTTGAGAATTGAACACTTAGTTGAATTCATATAGCGAGAACGTGTAATACATACTTATTTTCTCAGAGCTTGCCCATTACAAGCCATACATATATATATATATATAGAGAGAGAGAGAGAGAGAGAGCACATTTGTGGTGTGAATTTTTAGAAAATTTAGCTGGCCTATCATCTTCTCTTCATCACAAACATAGACCCAAAATTGAAGGAAGAATCAATCTTTTCCCTACCCACGATCTCAAAGAACTAAAGCTCGCATAGCTTTCACTTGTAGTGTTTGGTCTGCCTCGGCTTCTTCGGGGCCGAAGGGCAGCTTAGCATCTTTGAAATCTTGTGTTTTAGAGATGTCGGGGTATGACATTCATCGTTGGCGCTGTCGCTATTGCTGCCACTCTTCGATGTCTGAATTGTGGAAATTTCGTCGACGGAGGGTTTGATTCTGATGGCGAGTAGTCGAAGTTGGGGCAAGCCTTGTTGGAGTTCGGGATTTGTGGACATCTAGTAAATTGAGGTTTGTTTTTTGTTTTTTGTTTTTTTCTAGAGGCAGAGGAAGAGGTTGAGAAGGAAGACAAGAAATGAAGAAGAGGTATGTGTGGGTATGATGGGTTCGTATATATATATAATTATATATAGAATTATATATAGAGAGAGAGAGGGAGAGAGACCGAAAGAGAGAGATACAAGGAATTAAAGTGAAATATCCCTCATTATTGGTTGTAAAGTTTTAAAAATATCCCTCGTTATTGATTTTAAACAGTATTAGTACAAAGAATTAAAGTGAAATATATGTTGCAAATTATGATTTCATCGTTTATAATAAACTCAACCCGACATTCGTCAAAATTAATAACATATATTTCATTTGAAGATATATTGGGCTTATTTGATACAATTTATTTTAAGATAAGTGTTGGTAATAAAAAAAATAAAATAAAAATAAAAGTGTCACTGTCTCAACTTTTGGATAATCTCTTTCTTGTTGTTGGGGGATTACGTTGAGAGCTTCTCTCCGTTGTTACCCATGAAGTTTTGTCGGTTACTTACGTGATTCTTTTTTGTTTTGGGTGATGCTGTGTGTGTTGCTGAATCTGGTCTTATTCTATCTAGATTTAGGAGATTTTGCAGTGTTGTTTTGAGTTGTCCCATTTGGCATCTTCTTTGCTGGCTTGGGGGATGTTCTTGGGTGACTAAGTGGGTTTCCGGCGGGGTGTAATAGTGTTCATGGTTGGTCATCACCTCCATGTTGTCGTCGTCGGCTTCTGGCCTCGGCTTACAGGGGGATGGGATGGTTTTCAGTCCACCTACGATGTGGTATTTGCTTGGGCTCTGTTTTTCTGATTAACCTCTCTTTCTTGTTCTAGAGAGAGAATGATGATGTTAACAGGTGTGAGACCTGGGCTGCAAAATGATTGATGTGCCCTTTTGGTTAGCTTCTCTACCCAAAATCTGTGGGTGAGTATACATGTATCAAGTTTGTTAGATCCGTTCTGGAGGGGTGGTGATGTCATTCCTGCCCATCTGTTATCTCGAAGGTCATCTCCATACAATGTCGTCCACTGAGTTCTATGCAGGTGGAGGGTGTTGTGGATGTATGTCCATCTTTATGGCAGCGGTGGTAAGCCACTGGTGGTGTCGCTTCTGGTTTTGGGTGTTGCTCCGGCGGTGAGCTCTGGTGGTCTATGTTTTCACGATGGCAGCGGTTAGCTGGGTGTGAGTGAAAGTGCCTCTATCGCAAAGAATGGTTTGTGTTGGTGATGGTAGTCGTGGCGGGTTAGCTTGTTTTCTTTGTTCAGCTTCTTTTCCAGCACTGGTAGATTGTCATGACGGTCTCCGGTAAAGATAAGTGGAAGCGAGTGGTGTGCACGACGTCATTGGGGTGTATGGAACAGTATCATCGTGCTGTCTCCCGTTTCCCACCTGAATTTTGGGCTGGTTTCAAAAACGGGTGGCTGGTTTATGTTTTTGCGTTGTTTATTCCTTTTGCCGAGATGGTGCACTGCAGTGTCAACGTGAGGGGTTGTGTGTATAGCCATTATTATAGGCCTGCTGCTGTTGCTGCAAACGTGGGCCAGGTTTTGAGTGGTATATATAATATTTATATATACCTTTTTATTTAGTGGAATCCACCTGTAGGCTTTGTGGAATTTTGAGAGTATTGGTTGAAGTGGGCCCAATTTTTCAACCCACGATTTTATTTAGTGATTGGGCTTGTGAAATTGAACTAGGCTGTGGTTGTTTGCTCATTTTTGGGCCCATGACTATTGGTTTTTGTGAAGACTAATTGGTTTTTGTGAAGAAATCGGTGGAGCCCATTTTTGAATTCATGGTTATATCATTAAATGGACGGGTTATTTTTTGAGTATTTTTGTTTAGCCACGATGCAGTGAACCATTTATAATTGATTTTCTCATGATGTTTGATTGTGTGATCCTTATGTGACTCTTTATGAGGATAGTTTTGAGTCATGTCCGCCAAGAGTGATTGGGGAGTTATTGCTATGGGGAATAGTGGTTCGATGACTATCCGAGTTAAAGACTGGGAGATGAGCGGGAGGATAGCTATCGATTTTCTGGTGCTTCTTGTCTTCATGTGGCCCATCCTAATTGATTGTATTGCCACGCCTGACATGGAGTGATGGGCACACTGCCGTGCGGTTTGAGGCTTGTGATCTACCAAGGAAGGGACTGGGGGATGTGCCAATTGCTCTCATGATATTTTTTGCTATATATTGGTTTGTTGTTGCCGGGCTATAGTTTTTTTGCTACAACTCCCAAGACTTTTGCTTATGGTGATTGATCGTGCTAGCTTCATGTGACTCTGTCGGGATTTCTCGTGGAGTAGATTTTTCCCTCCTTCACAGCTTTGGATAGTGGCTAGGATGTCACGGTTGTGAGGAGTGGGATGCTTATTGGACTCCATGCATTTATCTGCGGTAGAGACTGGGGGCTTGTGCGCTTGGGTATCACTTTTTATTTCGATTGCAGGTTATTGCTTTGTGAGTATGTCTGTTGTGTTTATAAGCTTTTGTGGTGTTTTTTTTTGTTTCTTTGCCCATATATTTACCCATAGTTGCCATTTACGGTCTTTGATGGTAAGGGTTATTTGGGGACAAAATGGATATATGGGCAAAGTTGGGCTTTGTATTTTTTTTTTATGTTATTCTCCCTTTCTTAGGGGGTGCAGTGGTGGTTATGTTGGTTAGGTAATTGTTTTTATTTGTTTTAGGGCGTACCTAGGGTATGCCCCTTGTAAACTTGTAAATTTCATTGTCTTTATTTTATGACTTACTTACCAAAAAAAAGAAAAAACTTTTGGATAATCATTTTTTTTCCCCTTGTCCATTAAGTTTTAAACAAAAGTTATACTAATCAATCTGGCACAAACTCTCAAAATTAAATAATAAAAAAATCGATAAACAACTCAAATATTACACCAAAACAGTCCCATTGTTTCAATGGTGGTGCAAAAATCACATTATAAAATATTTATAAATTGTTACATGTCATTATTTTTGTCACCGTTTTATTTATGTGAATATTTATGTTTAGTTTTTTTTTGTTAAGAAATAAGCATTAAAGAATAATGAAAAGGCGAATAAAAATCCCATAATATAAAATAGCGGAAAAAAGTAAAAATAAATGATTCATAACAATCCTTTAAATATTTATATCCTATTAAGCCAAACATGATTAAGGAATGTTTTAAAACTCATAATGACATAACATTTCATAGATCGCTCATTTTTTTATTTCATAATTTAGCACAACTTTATTCATTGAATTGGAAAATCAATTTTCCCACCAAAAATGCAATAATGAATGTCGGGTTGAGTTTATTATAAATGATGAAATCATAATTTTGATAAAATTATAAACGATGAAACTTTCTTCTTGAGAACTAGAAGAGAAAAAAGAATGAGAAATAGGAAGAAAATCATAGGGAAATCAAATTCATACTTTTGGATTTGAGAATTAAACACTTTGTTGATCTAGAAAACCTAAAATGAGGTGCTCAAGTTAAACTAATATCGTTAAGCTACAATCACTCAGTAAATTCTCTTTCTTAGAGGCAAAGCAAGATTAGTTTGAGTTAAACTTGGCCAATTAAGCTAATGAAACAATTAGTGGCCTAAGCAAATTAGTTACTAGAACAAAAGAGAGAAGGACGGAGAAGGTTAAAGACAAACTTTCTTTTTGAGAGCTAGAATAGAAAGTTAGAGAGAAGAATGAGAAATAGGAAGAAAATCGAAGGGAATTCTAATTCATCCTTTCGGATTTGAGAATTGAACACAAGTTGATTTAGAAAACCAAAAATATGGTGCTTAAGTTAAACTAATATCGTTAAGCTACAATTACTCAGTAAATTCTCGTGTAGACATCCTATAAAACCCCAAAAACAAAATCAACTTAGTACACATCACAATAGTCTCCCTGAGGCACACATTCACCACCACTAAGCAACAAGACACACTTAACCCCCAAAACATACAATTCCCAATGCATATAAAAAATTAAACATCTAAACACATAATTGAATCAAGTCCACAAAGATAGTCACTCGTCCCAAAACTCTCAAAGAATTCCTTTTTTTTGGGTGAATAAGACATAACATAAAGACAAAGAATATACAAGATTACAAGGGGAATGCCCCAGGCCCTACACCAGCTATACAGCAAATAAAACACACAAAAACCAAGGCAGAAACGACCAAAGAAACCAAAGTAAGAAAACCCAAAACAACGTTCAGAAACCATATCAAAAGAAGATAGGGAGAATGAACACCGCGAATCCAACCCAAAATAACGAACTAAATAAACAAAATAGCCCCAAAATAAAACAAAATTAGCAACATCTCTGGCGAAAACACTATACCCGAGTAAGGTAAAACAAAACAAAAGAAACCTGTGCATCAAGTGTCCAAGCACAAGCCTCAAAACTAAACCATATCCAGCACCAAAAATAGATCAAGTATCCAGATCATATCAACACAATCCCTAGTACATCCCATTAGGGTAGGCAAAACAGATTGTAGTAGAAACACAGTAACGTAGACCTATATTAACATAAAGAAGACAACTTGTATCCATTTTGAAATATCCAATAGGTCCACGTTAGAATCCACGTTGATCAGGCGTGTTTCCAATAAGTCCTTAAAGCAAGTTCACCGGCTACAAGTACCATCCAAGAAACTTAATGCCATGCTCACATAAATGCAACATATAAGTCCTAACACTTATCCTAACTATATGCAACGTCCTCACCAAGCATAGTAAACCCTTTGTGGTAAAAACCACTTCCTATGAGCCCAGAAATATTCAAACCCAAGTTGCTTAATTGAGTGGTTTAAAATCCCATCTAATTATCAACTCTGATTTTCCAAATCTAGTTGGTTTGCTCTTGTTAGGTTTGGTTGCTTTTAGTTTGTTTGTTTTGTTTGGCCAGCCGCTCTTCATGGGTTGGTTTTGTTTGTATAGTTAAGGTTAGGCCCTGGGGCATGCCCCCTGTAGCTGTGTATATTTTTGTTTTTTCATTTACGACTTACCCAGCCAAAAAATCAAACCCAGCTCACTTTGATACCAAGTTGTAACACCTCACTTTTTATTACTTGGAATCCATTACCAAATTCATTAAATTAAATCAATTTCAGAGATAGCATGCGGAAAATCCTTACATCACGAGGAGGAATAAATAAAAATTCTCTCATTCGAATATAAAATGAATGCAATAGGTGTATATCTAAATAATTTGCCCGAAGGCTTACATCTTTAAAAGTAAGAGAAAGGGTTTAACCCTTTTACAAAAAAATGGCACTTTGTCCACAATATAAAGGCCTCGTGGCAAACAACTAAGGTTGATCCTCGATCTCAAACACTTCTTAACATCTCCTGAAAAGAATTATCAATGTGGAATGAACATAAAGTCTAGTAGGGATCCCAACATGATCCTAAACAATAACAACATACAGATAGCTATGATCATGAATGCTTCACATTATAGCATTTACATATTGTGGCGGTTTATCACTAGAGTATACATACATTGGTACTTTTTCATTAAAATCTTTCGATTTATTCAACAATACATCAATTCTCATTTTACTTCTCGTTTTCCAATCTTTAACAAAATATTACATAATAATTGCCTTGTCTTTGAAACAAATCACAAAGATCCGATTTTCTTTTCCTTATTTCTTACAACCTCAATGCATAAATACCTCCATCACATTTCCATGCCTTAAAACTCAAGGTTAAGGAAAATATTATCAACAATCAATTTGTTACACCCACGTGTACACAAAATCATTTAGTGCAAGAGATGGAAACAACACACACCCAACCACTACCTCCTCAACTTGTACGACAACTCGGTTTCCCAGAACCACCATCATCACAACACAAGACATATTTTTTTACAGTCACATTGAAACAATAATAACAACAACGACTCTACTTTACCTGTCGTAAGCACGGTAAGCCAACGGTACATCTTTCCCAACAAAATGCCAATTTTCCAGAAGCCGGCTAGAAGGTAATGGTACCTCACCCAAGTTTTCCAAGCACTAGCTGGAAGGAACTGGTACCCCTTATTCTCAACGCATGCACAATTTCAAACCATCGCTTTGTACAACATGTATAAATAACTCCAGTATACTATATACACATAATCATTTCAACATCACAATGTCATCCTCCACCGATGACCAAGGACAAAACCTCTAACCAAAATATATTAGATACACATAACACAATTATCCGATTTCTATGAGGCATTAAGCCCTACAATAACAATAATATTCAAAGGTTTTCAACTTCTACCTAAGGTTTTAACTCAATTTGCAAAAGAGTTATAATTTCCTCTTCTTTCCAAAATCAATTTCCACAATTCCTAATTCACAATACACCAACTATATTTTTAAAAGAAAACTCCTTTCCTTCATTTAACCAAAAACCAAATTCACGGATGACCAAGCCATAATTCGTTCAATTTCAACTCGACAAAAGTGTAACCCAATGATTCTAATCTCATGGTTAAACCCCCGTTATACTCAATCATAATCAACCCAACACAAAGTCAATGCTAAATTCATGTATCTCAAATAAATTACCAAATCATTAATCAAATTCCTTAATTCATAATATGATTATTTCACAATTTAAACCCTTTTCACCTATTAAGCATTATTACAAAAAATTAGGGCTTCACCTCTTTCTCAACACAAACATATTAAACCACTCCCCTCCCCCCTCCCAAAAAAATAGCTCTAATGAGTTTAAAAAAAAAAAAAAAAAAAAAAAAAAATCAAGCCAAAGCAACAATCAATTTCATAAAAATCTCAATCACAAACATCAAGCCTTAGATCCCCTATCATGATTTTCGAAAAAAAACCCATAACAACATGGTTTTTATGCAATAAAACCTACCACATGTCTATTTATAGACGAGGTATTGAAAAAGGTCAAAGAAATCCCTATCTCAAAGAGAGAAGAGGAGAAAAGCCCAAAAATCAACTTCACAAGAATTAGATCTCCACCTGTCAAAACGAAGCTCTCGGTATGCTCGTCATTTTGATATAAGGATCTAGTACCAAAATGTCAATGGATTCTTGGGATCAAAACAAAATGTAAAGTTTTGAGGGTTTGGGTAGAGAGAGAGAGAAAAAGAGAGAAAAGATTGTAGAGAGACAGAGAGACATTCTTAAAATGAAAGGAAAAGGGACCAATGATCAAAACATAGCTGAAAAGTATGAAAAATGAGGCAGTTTCGCGCGCCTGGCGGTACGTGCGGTGACATCCCTGCACGTGCATAATTTTCCACCCAGCTCACTTCTACACATGTGGCTAAGTCCCCGCACGTGCGGTTCCACCAAACTTAGCCCGTACTTCTCGAGGTGACCCCACTCCCTTCAGTTTCATCCTTACACCTGAACTTGAAAGAATTTAACTGGCTCTAATGCGAAGTAGATTAAACAAGTTTGAACTCTCAAACTTTAACACAACACAAACCAACAAGGTACTGAATAGGAAAAGATAGGTCTAAAGGGCACGTTCAAGTCGGGTCCAAGACCCGGGACATCACTTTTTTTCTTTTTTTTTTTTTTTTGGGTGGGTAAGCCATAAATTAAAAACAAAGAATTACACATTTACAAGGGGCATACCCCAAGTAATACAAACATATCTAATTGTTGCCCCCCAAAAAGAGGGAGGGGAAAGTAAAACAAATATCTAACTAAAAACTGAACTCCAACTTTTCCCATATATCATTTTTGTCCCCAAGTAACCCCTACCATCAGAGATAATAGAAGGAAACTTCAGGAAGATATATGGGCAAAACATAAGAACAGACCCGGGACATCACATTCTTCTTGACATCAAAGGGAATTCAGATTCATCCTTTTGGATTTGAGAATTGAACACTTAGTTGATTTAGAAAACATAAAATGAGGTGCTTAAGTTAAACTAATATTGTTAAGCTACAATTACTCAGTAAATTCTATTTATTAGAGGCTAAGCAAGATTAGTTTAAGTTAAACTTTGTCAATTAAGCTCATTTAGTGGTTTAAGCTAATTAGTTCCTATGGAAAAGGATGGAGAAGGTTAGAGAGAAACTTCCATCTTGAGAGCTAGAAGAGAAAGTTAGAGAAAAGAATGAGAAATAGGAAGAAAATCAAAGGCAATTCAAATTTATCATTTTAGATTTGAGAATTGAACACTTAGTTGATTTAGGAATCCTAAAATGAGCTCCTTAAGTTAAACTAATATCGTTAAGTTACAATTATTCAGTAAATTCTCTTTTTTGAGGCTAAGCAAGATTAGTTTGAGTTAAACTTGGCCAATTAAGCGAATGAAACAATTAATGGTTTGTGCTATTTAGTTTCTAGAAGAAAAGAGAGAAGGATGGACAAGGACGGAGAAGCTTGCAAAGAAACTTTCTTCTTGAGAGCTAGAAGAGAAAAAAAGAAAGAGAAATAGGAAGAAAATCAATGGGAATTAAAATTCATCCTTTTGGACTTGAGAATTGAACACTTAGTTGATTGAAAAAAAATCTACAATGAGGGTCTAAAGCTAAACTAATATCGTTAAGCTACAATTACTCAGTGAATTCTATTTTTTAGAAGCTAAGCAAGATAAGTTTGAGTTAAACTTTGCCAATTTAGCAAAGGAAACAATTAGTGGCTTAAGCTAGTTAGTTCCGAAAAGAGCAAGAGAGAAGGATGGAGAAGGATGTAGAAGGTTATAGAGAAACTTTCTTCTTGAGCGCAAGGATAAAAAAAAGAATGTGAAATAGGAAGAACATCAAAGTGAATTCAAATTCATCCTTTTTGATTTGAGAATTGAACACTTGGTATAGAAAACACAAAATGAGGTGCTTAAGTTAAACTAATATTGTTAAGCTACAAATACTATGTAAATTCAGTTTCTTAGAGGCTAAACAAGCTTAGATTGAGTTAAACATGGCCAATTAAGTAAATGAAACAACTAGTGGCCTAAGCTAATTAGTTTCTCGAACAAAAGAGAGAAGGACGGAGAAGGACAGAGAGGCTTAGAGAGAAACTTTGTTCTTGAGAGCTAGAAGAGAAAAAAGAATGTGAAATAGGAAGAAAATCAAAGGAAATTCAAATTTAACCTTTTGGATTTGAGAATTGAACACTTGGTTGATTTAGAAAACCTAAAATGAGGTTCTAAATATCGTTAAACTTCAATTACTCAGTAAATTCTGTTTCTTAAAGGCTAAGGAATATTAATTTTAGTCAAACTTGGCCAATTAAGCTAATGAAACAATTAATGGCCCAAGCTAGAACAAAAGAGAGAAGGATGGAGAAGGTTAGAGAGAAACTTTCTTCTTGAGAGCTAGATGAGAGAATTCAGGAAAAGAATGAGAAATAGGAAGAAAATCGAAGAGAATTCTAATTCATCCTTTTGGATTTGAGAATTGATCACTTAGTTGATTTAGAACACCTAAAATCAGGTGCTTAGGTTAAACTAATATCGTTAAGCTACAATCACTCAGAAAATTCTATTTCTTAGAGGCTAAGCAAGATTAGTTTGAGTTAAACTTGGCCAATTAAGCTAATGAAACAATTAGCAGTCTAGCTAATTAGTTACTAGAACAAAAGAGAGAAAGGTGGAGAAGGAAGAAGAAGGTTAGAGACAAACTTTCTTCATGAGAGCTAGAACAGAAAGTTAGAGAGAAGAATAAGAAATATGAAGAAAATTGAAGGGAATAATTCACCCATTTGGATTTGAGAATTGAACACAAGTTGATTTAGAAAACCTAAAATAAGGTGTTTTAGTTGAACTAATATCGTTAAGCCACAATTACTCAGTAAATTCTCTGTGTTAGAGAGGCTAAGCAAGATTAGATTGAGTTAAGCTTGGCCAATTTAGCTAACGAAACAATTAGTGGCCTAAACTAATTAGTTACTAGAACAAAAGAGAGAAGGCTGAGATGGATGGAGAAGGTTGACAAACATTCTTCTTGAGAGCTAGAACAGAAAGTTAGTGAGAAGAACGAGAAATAGGAAGAAAATTGAGAAATAGGAAGAAAATCGAAGGGCATTCTAATTCACCCCTTTGGATTTTAGAATTGAACACAAGTTGATTTGGAAAACCAAAAATGAGCTTCTTAAGTTAAAATAATATCGTTAAGTTACAATTACACAGTAAATTCTCTTTGTTAGAGAGGCTAAGCAAGACTAGAGTGAGTTAAACTTAGCCAATTACGCTAATGAAACAATTAATGGCCTAAGCTAATTAGTTCCTAGAACAAAAGAGAGAAGGATGGAGAAGGATGGAGAAGGATGGTGAAGGTTAGTGAAACTTTCTTCTTGAGAGCTAAAAGAGAAAAAAAGAATGAGAAATAGGAAGAAAATCAAAGGCAATTCAAATTCATCCTTTTGGATTTGAGAATTGAACACTTAGATGATTTAGAAAACCTAAAATGAGCTTAAGTTAAACTAATATTGTTAAGCTAAAATTACTTAGTAAATTATGTTTCTTAGAGGCTAAGCAAGATTAGTCTGAGTTAAACTTGGCCAATTAAGTTAATGAAACAGTTAGTGGCCTAAGTTAATTAGTTCCTAGAACAAAAGAGAGAAGGATGAAGAAGGAGGAGAAGGTTAGAGGGAAACTTTCTTCTTGAGTGCTAGAATAGAAAAAAAGAATGAAAAATAGTAAGAATATCAAAGGGAATTCAAATTCATCCTTTTAGATTTGATAATTGAACACTTGGTCGATTTAGAAAACCTAAAGTAAGGTGCTTAAGTTAAACTAAAATCATTAAGCTATAATTACCCAACAATTTTTTTTTCTTAGAGGTCATGCAAGATTAGTTTGAGTTAAACTTGGCCAATTTACCTAATGAAACAATTTGTGCCCTAAGCTAGTTAGTTCCAAGAAAAAAAGAGAGAACGACGGAGAAGGAACGTAGAAGGTTAGAGAGAAACTTTTTTTTTGAGAGCTAGAAGAGAAAAAAATAATGAGAAAAATGAAGAAAATCAAAGGTAATTAAAATGAATCCTTTTGGATTTGAGAATTGAACACATAGTTGATTTAGAAAACCTGAAATGAGGTGCTTAAGTTAAACTAATATCGTTAAGCAACAATTACTCAGCAAATTCTACTTCATAGAGGCTAAGCAGCATTAGGTTGAGTTAAACTTGGCCAATTAAGCTAATGAAACAAGTGTTGGCCTAAGCTAATTAGTTCCTAAAACAAAAGAGAGAGAAGGACGGAGAAGGTTAGAGGGAAACTTTCTTCTTGAGCGCTAGAATAGAAAAAAGATTGAAACATTGGAAGAATATCAAAGTGAATTCAAATTCATCCTTTTGGATTTAAGAATTGAACACTTAGTAGATTTAGAAAACTGGATGGAGATGGACGTAGAAGGTTAGAGAGAAACTTTCTTCTTGAGAGCTAGAAGAGAAAAAAGAATGAGAAATAGGAACAAAATCAAAGGGAATTCAAATTCATCTTTTTGGATTTGAGAATTGCACACTTAGTTGATTTAGAAAACTAAAATGAGATGCTTATGTTAAACAAATATTGTTAAACTGCAATTACACAGTAAATTCTTTTTCTTTGAGGCTTAGCAAGATTAGTTTGTGTTAAACTTGGCCAATTAAGCTAATGAAACAATTAGTGCCCTAAGTAAATTGGTTCCTAGAACAAAAGAGAGAAGAATGGAAAACATCGAAGAAGGCTAGTGACAAATTTTCTTCTTGAGAGCTAGAATAGAAAAAAGAATCAGAAATATAAAGAAAATCAAAGGGAGTTCAAATTCATCCTTTCGGATTTAAGAATTGAACACTTAGTTGATTTAGAAAACCTAAAATGAGGTGCTTTAGTTAAACTAATATGGTTAAGCTACAATTTACTAAGGAAATTATCTTTCTTAGAGGCAAAGCAAGATTAGTTTGAGTTAAACGTTGTAAGGCTCCAAATTTCTAGCCCAAGTGATAATACAACAATCATGGTTCTTTCAAGGAAAATCGAATGTAAATCTCTAAACTTACATTACATGATACAGTAGTTTTTCATGCAACAATATATTAATCCAACAATAAGTAAATAAACAAATAAATACCCTAATGGTTTATAAGTTTCCAAGGCTTGAGCCTGCTTACACAAAATGGTTATTCAAATCCACACACATACAGCCCTTGGCTTACACACAGAGTCACAGCAAAATGAGAGTCTCGTACTCTCAACACACATTTCCTTGCCTTTAGTTAGGCGGCATCACCACATCTTTTCATGCACAAAAATCCCGTAGGGTGAGTATAAAGCCTAGTAGAAATCCTTAACAAAGTATATACATTTTATACAAGTCTCAGGAGATGAAATGTACATGCCATGTTATGCTCTTTTGAAAGAAAATCACATCTTCATCTTTGAAAACCCTCATGCTCAATGATGTCATGCAATTTCAATTCTTCAAAACTTAACAATTCATTTCAAGAGCGATAAATACAACTCTGGTAATCCCTAGGTCGGTGTTTGCAAGTAGACTATACAAGTACTACCAATTTGTCATTTTTACCGGTATTAATCGGAAGGCTTGACACCTATCTGTGCGGGTTTTCAGTCTTTCACCCCGGACTCTCAGGCCAACTTATTCAATATTATTACACCACCTATCAAGACTTACCAACGTATTTACCCCAAAACCATTTCATGAAAACTTGTTTCTCAACATTCTTTTCTCAATGCAAGTTTTCAAATCAACTTTCAAAGTTTAATGCAATCAAATGAATTGATATGCCAATAACACAAGATGAATATAAATACTTTTATTCCAATTCATCATCCAAGGAATAACACAATTCTCTCTTTTCAAGTATCCTCAACAATTAGCCATTTCAAGACTATTTCAACGTTTTGAACCATAATTTTCAAAATGAACAATAATTCTCATATTTCCTGAAATTCATCATTTATATAAATATAAATAAGAAATTTTCCAAACATCCATTTATTTTGACGCACTAAATAAATATAACAATATCATTCATGGATTTTCAGTCTCTTAAAAAAATTCCCAATTTCTAGGTTTTCTCACCAAAAAAACTACACAACTCAAATCTTTTGAAAGAAAACTTTCCAAAATCATCTTTTCTTCAATCAACGAAGATCAAAACCCATAAGATCATTTTACAAGAACAAGAGACAAACCCACTTTCAAAATCGTTCAACTTCTTGAATCAACAATCAATTTTCAAAGCTATCGAAACATAATTTCAAAAATCATATAGATCTTGCAAAAACATATATATAATTCTAAGAAAATCCCTACCTTAAGTTTTGAAGAAGAAATGAGATGAAACCCCCAAAATCAACGGTGACGAAACTCGATCTTCACTGCACACAACGAAGTCCTCGAGAAGTTAACCAACTTTAATAAAGAAACTATGGCAGAACTCTAATGGATCTTGAGAAATCAAGGTTTTAATCCTATTTGGCGTAGGAAAATGTAGAGAGAAGGGAGAGGAAAGGGTTTTTAGAGAGAGAGAGACCTAACAAGAGTGAGATACCCTTAGCCTAAAGAGAAGAAAAGACTAAAATTTCAGATTCACCTACCACCGCACGTGCGGCGCTTCTCCCGTACTTGCACTCCCGCACCTGCATTTATTGCAGTGGCCAAACAAGCCCTCCCCTGTTTTTCGCATGTGCGGCTCAAGAAACTTTGAATGTAGTTTGTATTTTTGCTTCGGGGGCACTGCCCCTCGACCCCACCAGGGCGCTGCCCTCGGGCTCGCCAAGGGGCGCTGCCCCCTCGACCCTCGCGAGCTGATCGGGCAGCTCGATCCCGACCTACCCAGTGGAAGTGGCAAAACATGAAAGAAGGGTCGAAATCGAGATCGCTACAAACTTGGCCAAGTAAGCTAATGAAACAATCAATGGCCTAAGTTAATTTGTTTCTATAATGAAAAAGAGAACAACGGAGAAGGACGGTGAAGGTTATAGAGAAACTTTCTTCTTGAGAGCTAGAAGTTAAAAAAGAATGAGAAATAGGAAGAAAGTCAAAGGGAATTCGAATTCATCGTTTTGGATTTGAGAATTGAACTCTTAGTTGATTTATTAAATCTAAAATGAGGTGCTTGAGTTAAAGTAATATTGTTAAGGTACAATCACTCAGAAAATTCTCTTCCTTAGAGGCTAATCAAAATTTGTTTGAGTTAAACTTGGCCAATTAAGCTAATGAAACAATTGGTAGCCTAGGGTAATTAGTTTCTAGAATCAAAGAGAGAAGGATGGACTAGGATGGAGAAGCTTAGAGAAAAAGTTTATTCTTAAGAGCTAGAAGAGAAAGTTAGATTGCATATATTTATATGATTGGTGAGTGTATAAATTTCTGTTTAGCCATAATGCAGCGGACCATTTATAGTTGATTTTCTCATGTTGACTGATCGTGTGATCCTCATGTGACTCGATATGAGGTTAGTTTTGAGCCATCTCTACCAAGAATGATTAAGGAGTCATTGCTATGGAGAATAGTGGTTCGATGAATAGCTGAGTTAGAAACTGGGAGATGAGCGAGAGGTTAGCTACCGGTTATCTGGTTACTTCTTGTCTTCATGTGACCCATCCTACTTGATCATATTGCTACACCTGACATGGAGTCAAGGGCACACTACCGTGGGGTTTGAGACTTGTGATCTACCATGGAAGGGATTGGGGGATGTGATGATTGCTCTCATGCTATTTTTGGCCATGTATTGATTTGTTGTTGTAAGGCTATTATTTTTTGCTACAACTCCCAATACTGTTGCTTATGGTTACTGATCGTGCTAGCTTCATTTGACTCTGTCGGGATTTCTCATGGGATAGATTTTTTCCTCTATCATGGCTTTGGTTAGTGGTTAGGATGTCACGGCTGTGAGGAGTGAGATGCTTATTGGATTCCATGTGTTTGTCTGCGGTAGAGACTGGGGGCATGTGGGGTTAGTTATCATTTTTGATTTGGCTTGAGGGTTGTTGCTTTGTGAGTATTTCGGTTATGATTATAAGCTTTGTGGTGTCTATTTGTATCTTTGCCCATATATCCACCCCAAGTTTCCATCTATTATCTCTAATGATAGGGGTTACTTGGGGACAAAAAGGATATATGGGCAAAATGGGGTTATTGTGTTTTCTATTGTTTTTATGTTTCTTCCACCCAACCCCCCTTTCTTAGGGGGGTATAGTGGTAGCTTATGTTGGTTATGTAATCATTTATTTATTTGTTGTTGGGCGTGCCTGGGGTGTATGTCCCTTGCAAACGTGTAAATTTCAATGTCTTTATTTTATGACTTACTTACCCAAAAAACAAAAAAGAAGAGAAAGTTAGAGAAAAGAATGAGAAACAGTAAGAGAATCGAAGGGAATTCAAATTTATCCTTTTGGATTTGAGAAATGAACACTTAGTTGATTTGGAAAACGTAAAATGAGGAGCTTAAGTTAAACTAATATAGTTAAGCTAATATTACTCAGTAAATTCTCTTTCGTAGAGGCTAAGGAAGATTAGTTTGAGTTAAACTTGACCAGTTAAGCTAATGAAACAAATAATGGCCTTAGATAATTAGTTCCTCGAATAAAAGAGAGAAGGATGGGGAAGGACGGAGGAGGTTAGAGAGAAACTTTCTTCTTAAGAGTTAGAGGTGAAAAAAGAATGAGAAATATGCAGAAAATCAATGGGAAAAATTCATGCTCTTGGATTTGAGAATTGAACACTTAGTTGAGTTAAAAAACCTAGAATGAGGTGCTTAAGTTAAACTAATATCGTTAAACTACAATTACTCAGCAAACTCTCTTTCTTTGAGTTTGAAGGCCAAGCAACATTAGCTTGAGCTAAACTTGGCCAATTTATCTAAAGAAACAATTAGTGGCCTATGCCAGTTAGTTCCAAGAAAAACATAGAGAAAGATGGAGAAGGGACATAGAAAATTAGACAGAAACTTTCTTCTTGAAAGCGAGAAGAAAAAAAGCAATGACAAATAAGAAGAAAATCAAAGGGAATTCAAATTCATCATTTTGGATTTGAGAATTGAACACTTAGTTGATTTCGAAAACCTAAAATGAGGTACTTAAGTTAAACTAATGTTGTTAAGTAGCTATAAATCTGGAAACTCTGTTTCTTAGAGGATAAGCAAGATTAGTTTGAGTTAAAGTTGGCCAGTTAAGCTAATGAAACAATTAATGGCCTAAGCTAATTAGTTACTAGAACAAAAGAGAGAAGGATGGAGAATGACGGAGAAAGTTAGATAGAAACTTTTTTCTGGAGAACTAGAAGAGAAAAAAGAATGAGAAATAGGAATAAAATCAAGGGGAAGTTGAGAACTTAGTTAATTTAGTAAACCAGACGGAGAAGGACGTAGAAGGTTTGAAGGAAAGTTTATTCTTGAGAGCTAGAAGAGAAAAAGTAATGAGAAATAGGAAGAAAATCAAAGGGAATTGAAAGTCATCCTTTTGGATTTGAGAATTGAACACTTAGTTGATTTAGAAAAGTAAAATGAGATGCTTAAGTTAAAGTAATATCGTTAAGCTACAATTACTCCATAAATTCTCTTTCTTAGAGGCTAAGCAAGATTGGTTTGAGTTGAACTTGACCAATTAAGCGAATAAAACAATTTGTGGCCTAAGCTAATTACTTCCTAAAATGAAAGAGAGAACGACGGAGAAAGAGGGTGAAGGTTAGAGAGAAACTTTATTCTTAAGAGCTAGAAGTGAAAAAAGAACAAGAAAAAGGAAGAAAACAAAGGGAATTAAAATTCATCATTTTGGATTTGAGAATTGAACGCTTTGTTGATTTACAAAACCTAAAATGAGGTGTTGAAGTTAAAATAATATTGTTAAGGTACAATCACTCAGAAAATTCTCTTTCTTCGGGGCTAAGCATAATTAGTTTGAGTTCAACTAGGCCAATTAAGCTAATGAAACATTTGGTGGCTTAAGCTAATTAGTTTCTTGAACCGAAGAGAGAATGATGGAGAAGGATGGCGAGGTTGAGAGACAAACTTTCTTCTTCAGAGCTAGAAGAGAAAGTTATGGAAAAAATAGAGAAATAGGATGAAAATCGAAGGGAATTGAAAGTCATCTTATTAGATTTGAGAATTGAACACTTAGTTGATTTAGAAAACCTAAAATGAGTTTCTTATGTGAAACTAATATCGTTCAACTACAATTACTCAGTAAATTCAGTTTCTTAGAGGCTAAGCAGGATTAGTTTGAGTTAAACTTGGCCAATTAAACAAATAAAACAATCAATGGCCTAAGCTAATTTGTTCCAAGAACAAAAGAGAAAAGGTTGGAGAGGGACGAAGAAGGTTAGAGGGAAACTTTCTTCTTGAGAGCTAAAAGAGAAAAAATAATGAGAAACAGGAAGAACGTCAAAGGGAATTCGAATTCATCCTTTTGATTTGAGAATTGAACACCTAGTTAATTTAGAAAACTTAGAATGAGGTGGTTAAGTTAAACTAATATCGTTAAGCGATAATTACTCAGTAAATTCTCTGTCTTAGATAGCCAAGGAAGATTAGTTTGAGCTAAACTTGGCCAATTTATCTAATGAAACAATTACTGGCCTAAGCTAGTTCCAAGAAAAATATAGAGAAAGATAGAGAAGGGGGCGTAGAGGGTTAGAAAAAAACTTTGTTCTTGAGAGCGAGAAGAGAAAAAACAATGAGAAATATGAAGAAAATCAATAGGAATTCAAATTCATCCTTTTTGGATTTGAGAACTGAACACTCAGTTGATTTACAAAACCTAAAATGTGGTGCTCAAGTTAAACTAATATCTTTAAGCAGCTATAACTTCAGAAACTCTGCTTCTTAAAGGCTACGCAAGATTAGTTTGAGTTAAACTTGCCTAGTTAAGCTAATGAAACAATTAATGGCGTAAGCTAATTAGTTACTAGAACAAATGAGGGAAGGATGGAGAATGACAGAGAAAGTTAGATAGAAACTTTTTTCTAGAGAACTAGAAGAGAAAAAAGAATGAGAAATAGGAATAAAATCATGGGGAAGTTGAGAACTTAGTTAATTTAGTAAACCAAACGGAGAAGGACGTAGAAGGTTAGAAGGAAAGTTTATTCTTGAGAGCTAGAAGAGAAAAAGTAATGAGAAATAGCAAGAAAATCAAAGGGAATTCAAACTCATCCTTTTGGATTTGAGAATTGAACACTTAGTTGATTTAGAAAACTAAAACGAGATGCTTAAGTTAAAGTAATATCGTTAAGTTACAATTACTCCATAAATTCTCTTTCTTAGAGGCTAAGCAAGATTAGTTTGAGTTGAACTTGGCCAATTAAGCTAATAAAACAATTTGTGGCCTAAGCTAATTAGTTCCTAGGACGAAAGAGAGAACGACGGAGAAAGAGAGAGAAGGTTAGAGAGAAACTATATTCTTAAGAGCTAGAAGTGAAAAAAGAACGAGAAAAAGGAAGAAAACAAAGGGAATTAAAATTCATCATTTTGGATTTGAGAATTGAACGCTTATTGATTTACAAAACCTAAAATGAGGTGTTGAAGTTAAAATAATATTGTTAAGGTACAATCACTCAGAAAATTCTTTTTCTTCGGGGCTAAGCAAGATTAGTTTGAGTTAAACTAGGCCAATTAAGCTAATGAAAGAATTGTTGGCTTAAGCTAATTAGTTTCTTGAACCGAAAAGAGAATGATGGAGAAGGATGGAGAGGGTGAGAGACAAACTTTCATCTTCAGAGCTAGAAGAGAAAGTTATAGAAAAAACAAAGAAATAGGATGAAAATTGAAGGGAATTCAAAGTCATCTTTTTAGATTTGAGAATTAAACACTTAGTTGATTTAGAAAACCTAAAATGAGTTTCTTATGTTAAACTAATATCGTTAAACTACAATTACTCAGTAAATTCAGTTTCTTAGAGGCCAAGCAGGATTAGTTTGAGTCAAACTTGGCCAATTAAACAAATGAAACAATCAATGGCCTAAGCTAATTTGTTTCTAGAACCAAAGAGAGAAGGTTGGAGAGGGACAAAGAAGGTTAGAGGGAAACTTTCTTCTTGAGAGCTAAAAGAGAAAAAAGAATGAGAAATAGGAAGAACGTCAAAGCGAAATCGAATTCATCCTTTTGATTTGAGAATTGAACACCTAGTTAATTTAGAAAACTTAGAATGAGGTGCTTAAGTTAAGCTAATATCGTTAAGCGATAATTACTCAGTAAATTCTCTATCTTAGAGAGCCAAGGAAGATTAGTTTGAGCTAAACTTGGCCAATTTATCTAATGAAAAAATTAGTGGCCCAAGCTAGTTCCAAGAAAAATAAAGAGAAAGATAGAGAAGGGGCGTAGAAGGTTAGAAAGAAACTATGTTCTTGAGAGCAAGAAGAGAAAAAACAATGAGAAATATGAAGAAAATCAATAGGAATTAAAATTCATCCTTTTTGGATTTGAGAACTGAACACTCAGTTGATTTACAAAACCTAAAATGTGGTGCTCAAGTTAAACTAATATCTTTAAGTAGCTATAACTTCAGAAACTCTGCTTCTTAAAGGCTACGCAAGATTAGTTTGAGTTAAACTTGCCTAGTTAAGCTAATGAAACAATTAATGGCGTAAGCTAATTAGTTACTAGAACAAATGAGGGAAGGATGGAGAATGACAGAGAAAGTTAGATAGAAACTTTTTTCTAGAGAACTAGAAGAGAAAAAAGAATGAGAAATAGGAATAAAATCATGGGGAAGTTGAGAACTTAGTTAATTTAGTAAACCAAACGGAGAAGGATGTAGAAGGTTAGAAGGAAAGTTTATTCTTGAGAGCTAGAAGAGAAAAAATAATGAGAAATAAGAAGAAAATCAAAGGGAATCAAAGTCATCCTTTTGGATTTGAGAATTGAACACTTAGTTGATTTAGAAAACTTAAATGAGATGTTTAAGTTAAAGTAATATCGTTAAGCTACAATTACTCCATAAATTCTCTTTCTTAGAGGCGAAGCAAGATTAGTTTGAGTTGAACTTGGCCAATTAAGCTAATAAAACAATTTCTGGCCTAAGCTAATTAGTTCCTAGAATGAAAGAGAGAACGACTGAGAAAGAGGGAGAAGGTTAGAGAGAAACTTTACTCTTAAGAGCTAGAAGTGAAAAAAGAATGAGAAAAAGGAAGAAAACAAAGGGAATTAAAATTCATCATTTTGGATTTGAGAATTGAACTCTTAGTTGATTTACAAAACCTAAAATGAGGTGTTGAAGTTAAAATAATATTGTTAAGGTACAATCACTCAGAAAATTCTCTTTCTTTGGGGCTAAGCAAAATTAGTTTGAGTTGAACTAGGCCAATTACGCTAATGAAACAATTGGTGGCTTAAACTAATTAGTTTCTGGAACCGAAGAGAGAATGATGGAGAAGGATGGAGAGGGTGAGAGACAAACTATCATCTTCAGAGCTAGAAGAGAAAGTTATAGAAAAAACAGAGAAATAGGATGAAAATCGAAGGGAATTCAAAGTCATCTTTTTAGGTTTGAGAATTGAAAACTTAGTTGATTTAGAAAACCTAAAATGAGTTTCTTATGTTAAACTAATATCATTAAACTACAATTACTCAGTAAATTCAGTTTCTTGGAGGCTAAACAGGATTTGTTTGAGTTAAACTTGCCCAATTAAACAAATGAAACAATCAATGGCTTAAGCTAATTTGTTCCTAGAACCAAAGAGAGAAGGTTGGAGAGGGATGGAGACGGTTAGAGGGAAACTTTCTTCTTGAGAGCTAAAAGAGAAAAAAGAATGAGAAATAGGAAGAACGCCAAAGGGAATTCGAATTCATCCTGTTGATTTGGGAATTAAAGACCTAGTTAATTTAGAAAACTTAGAATGAGGTGTTTAAGTTAAACTAATATCGTTAAGCGATAATTACTCAGTAAATTCTATGTCTTAGAGAGCCAAGCAAGATTAGTTTGAGCTAAACTTGGTGTAGACGTCCCCCGAATGCCCCGGGAGGATGAGTCCCGTTTTGTTCGTTTTGGGCTCACTACAGTTCAGGACTCTCAAATTGTCACGGTTCTTAATCTGAACCAAAGAGTCCAAATCCGGCAAATCGTTTTGAAAAATAAATTTTTGTAAGGAAGTGCCAAACATGGACTGCTTTGCCAGATACATAGTCGCCACCTAAATATTTTATTTTGAGAGAATTTAGGAAACCTTGACTCATTTGCCTAAGGCCACGTGTCCGTCATCACCAGAGATGCCTCGGCTCGGGAACTTGGGTATGACTGCGGAAGGTCAGCTATGAGCACCCCCTCTCACCTGATCCGAAGATCGGCCTCTACTAACCATGATATCTTGTTTTGAAAACACCATGCGTTCTTATTCCAGTTATTAGCCTAGATTTACTATGTGACGCGCACAACATACAAGTATAGACTGAATCGCCTGAGTTAGAACAAAACATTTCATGTTTGTTTTTTAAAGCGGTTTGCTACTCGTAAGTAGGCTAAAGTGCAAGTTTTGCCACCCTCAAGTAGGCTTTAGAAAAGATGGTTTTTACCACTATCAAGTGGGCTTAAGACTCACGGTTTTAATGCATTATTCCAATTCAGGTAATTCTACCTCTATTCACAGGCATTCAAGCAGTTATATCATATAAGCAAATAACCTTATGGTAATCATGCTGTCATGGCAACACTCACACGCATGCAAGGATGCTAAAGCGTAAAAAGCTTACCGAGTACTCCAAGCCAAAACAAAAGCTATGTTAGAAATCCATGCATGATCCTAAGTATACAGAAATGCCTAATGCAACATATGCAAGAATGCGAATACAATAGGCTCGGCTATGCGAAATGCTACAACTAACACGTATTCAATGTGGAATTGAAACACAAATGCAGTTAGTATGATGCGTCGAGCCCGATACATGCAAGACAAATGTATGAATTCACGCATGCATAACATAAGGTATGCTAATTTAAATATGTCCTAATACTAACCATCGAAAGCCGGTAAATAAAAGGGAAGAAAGAAGTGGGGTTAGATGACATACACACACTTATTACACAATTGCCCTCGCTCGGAGGGTCCAAAAGAATAACACAGTCCGAATAATGAATCAACTATCCTAGCTAATTAATTATTATAGACCCTCTTAATTAATTAACAAATTAATCACAAAAATAATTTAAATGTGAAGCTAAAGAGACTGCCACAGCTCTGCCTCGGAATGCGCGAATGATGCATGCTTGACTCGCCCCGCTCAGAAACTCGCTGCCATAGCACTGTTGCCTTTGTTTACACTGCCCTGCTCCTCTGAAAATTTACACAAGTCCCAAGGATGCTTCTCTGAACACTGGGGAGCATCACCGACCAAGTGGGAACACCACCGGCCGAATGGAATGGTCATTGACCATTAGTTGAGCCACCGGCTAATTGTATTTGGTCGGTCGGCACTCCAAGCAGTCGGTTGGCTATTTCTTCCTACAGAATCCTGCAGTTGACAGCAGCAGAGGGCAAGCAGTGTATGGCATGGAATTTTTAAGCAAATGTGAGCATGGCTACACTCCCCATCATGCAATGGACTCAAGGGAGCATGACTCTCGGCCCTTGGGCCATCAATTATGCATTTTGATGCATGATGGCCTAAGAGGCCAAGTTTTCCATTCAATGTAAAAGGCATGCAACAAAAGAGATGAATGCCAACATCCTATCATATTGAGATCAAGGGCGTCGGCGACCGAGGATTGAGACCTGTTACGTCACTTGCAGTATGAACACTCTCAATCCTCATGCTTGGTTTGACATCCCAAACCAAGCAATGCAATGCATGTATACAAACATGGCTCAAGAATGCAACATGAGGCTAAGAAGAAAAAACATGCCAAATGCAATGCAATCTATTACGCAAGCATGCAATGTGCTAATCATGCAAGAGGCAATACAATGCAATTTAACATGTGATGCAAACATGGTACAATGCAAGCATGCAACGAGAGGCAACAAGTCAAACATACAACTATGTACAAGAATGGACTTAGACTGAAATGGGAGGCCTCAGCCACACCCTAAAACAGTGGCCAAAAGGGTAAAAAATGGCACACGTTATGCATGCAAGTATGTACACACCAAGGCCTATCATTTAAGCATGGAAGGAGACAACTCTAAGCATAATTAAAGGCAATATGCTTGGACATTAAACACTCATGTTAAACTTTGAAAAGCATGTAAAAGATGACACCAAGACATGCTAGGGAATGGATGCAAAATAGAAGGTATTCAAGGCTACAAAAGAGAGCATTGCTCAACACCTACCCCAAGCAAACATGGCATGAACTAAGCAACCCAAAACAGAGTTTTCATGCATCAAAATATGCCCCAAAACCCATTGATATGGCAGCCCCAAAAACTTAAATACATAAGCATGCACAATGCTCATTTCAAGGCACAAAAGGACACCTCTTCAAGGCATGAAAAGGGTGATGGATACATGCATAGGAACATGGATTAGGGACTGATATGACCTGTGAAATGACTCCAAATCATTGAAACAACCCAACTAAAACATGCTCATGACTCACACCCTAAAGGCTCACAAGCCAAAATACAAAGGGGCTATACCAAACATGGTAAATATGATCAGATAAGCTCCCAATAGACCTTAAGCATGGTAAGACATGGCTAAGAACTTCACAAAGTTAGGCCAAAACATGAGAGCATAGTAGGTTAAATGCATGATGGACTTCTAGGCATAACGAGGGAATACATAGCAAGTATATTATGCATGCAAGGGACCTTTAATCCGACCAAAAACAGAGGCATAATATAACCCAATAACACCCAAAAACCTCTGGAATGAAGCTAAGAACAACTAATCATACATGCTACCCTTACGGGCCAAAAATGCAAACAAAAGAGACACCAGGGGAGAAGGGTGTCCCTCCCCTATGCAAGAACTCAAAACCCCTTCCTCACCAATAAAAATCCACTGGATTTCAGTGGTGAGAAGGCCAATACACAAGAGGTTCCAAAACTTAACAAAGAGAGTACAAAAAAGGTCCAAACAAGGCCTAAGAGGGGGAGATCGACCCCAAACAACAAAATGACCTTAATGAAGTATCTTAAGCATGCAAATACGAGACTTTTTTCAGTTATACACGAAGCTCAAATCAGTATGCAAAGCAAGTCAAAAGCTAGTGCAAGATTGGAAAATCTCAAGCAAAAATGTTACCCTTGAAGAACATCTCAAGAATAGCAAGTCCAGCCACCTTCTGCTGATCAAAACCAGCTAAAAACCTCAAGACTAAACCCTCAACACCTCCCAAAGTCAAAGTATGGTGTAATGGTGTGTGTTTTAGTGCAAAAGTAAGAACAAATCACCCTTTTAGGCCCTCAAACACACACAAATGAAGAGAGAGAGGGAGATATAGAGAGAGAAGATGTATGTATCAGAATATATATGTTCTAGGTCTGATTTTGCTGAACCAAAAACAAGGAGAGGGTTTGTCTCCTTATATAGACCCTCAAAGGTGCTAAGCTTCCAAGAGAAACTAAATAAAAGGATCAAGGCTTCTTCAAGAAGCCAAGGCAAAGGGGCTAAGGCATCCTGAGGAAGCTGAGGCAAGGTCCAAGCTTCTTGAGGAAGCTAAGACAAAGGTCCAAGCTTCCTCAAGAAGCTAGACCAAAAGGGTGCAAAAGGGGCAAAACAGCCACAGATGCGCACGGGGGCAGGGTTTGTGCATTCCACCTGGCACAGCTGGCATGCACCATCCTAAAAAAGGCAAAAAGGTGGTACCGGCCAGAAAAGGAGGCCATCGGCCAAACAAGTGGTCGGCCGGCCACACAAAATGCCGACCGACCAATGGACTATTTCACCAATGGCCGGTAGCCTCAAAACATGGCCGGTGGCCTCAAGCCATGGCCTGTGGGTATTAGGGGTAGCTAGCAAGCTACTCTCTACCCTTAGGTGCAAAAACAAACAAGTCCTTGGTGTAAAACCAAGCACAGAACATGCAAGTCGAGAGATCGTGAGGCAAGGCGCGTAGCCAAGACCTCTGGGAACTCCAAACAAACACGAACATGGATGATCACCGTGTGTTCAAGCGGTGACGTCCAAGTCTTGAGGACTGTCAAAAATGGGGTGTCTACAGTTGCCCCTCTTTGACAGAACTCGAAAGTAATAACAATGACGAGAGTGAGTGTCAAAGCCTAGAGACGACACATTTTTGACAAGGTCGAAGACTTAGACAAACATACAAGCTACAGATAAGACATACGCCTGAGGGCAGGAGAAAAATGCAACTGACAATGCAAGAAGCTGAACATAACTTATGATCATCCAAAGAAAGCTTGTAACGAAGCATATCATGCAATAGTTTTAAGCTAGCAAACACAAATCCAACTATACTACAATGCAGAAAGGATGTAAGAGAATTATGCAATTCTCGATGTGTCTCACTCGGAGAATACAATACCTGTGCGGTTCGTCTGGTTGCACCCGCTTCAAATGAACCGTACATACAACATCGTGCCTGAAAGAGAAAGAAAACTTAACATGTACAATATCGTTAGCAATATGCATAACAATGCAATTGAAAGTGCATGACAATGCAAGTCGAATAGAACGCATGACAATACGATTTGAAACAAGCATAACAATGTTATGAAGGTAAACACATGTAAGTAAAGCATAACGCGACAACGCATGCAATGTATATAAGAAGAACTTGAACACATGTAAGTAAAGCATAACGCAATAACGCATGCAATGTGTATAAAAGGAACTTGAACACATGTAAGTAATGCACAACGCGACAACGCATGCAATGCGTATAAAGGGAACTTGCACACATGTAAGTAAAACATAACGCGACAATGCATGCAATGTGTATAAAAGGAACTTGAACATATGTAAGTAAAGCATAACGTGACAACGCATGCAATGTGTATAAAAGGAACTTTGGACACATGTAAGTAAAGCATAACGCGACAACACATGCAATGTGTATCAAAGGAACTTGAACACATGTAAGTAAAGCAATGCACGTATGCATGCAATGTGTATAAAAAAGGAACTTGAACACATGTAAGTAAAGCCATAACGCGAGCAATGCACAATGTGTATAAAAGGAACTTGAACACACTTTAAGGTAAAGCAATGCAGCGTATTGCATGCAATGTGTATAAAAAGAAAAGAGGGGCAGATTTCAACTTGAAGCATGTAAAGACTGTTATTCATGATGTTGAAAATGCAAAGCACTGCCAACACAGTATAATTGAGCGATTTGCGGAATTCGCAAGAGACAAAAAATACAGGGAGGGGTGCTCTTCGGGCACTGCACCGGGCATTCGTCATAGAAGTCATGGCCTGAGGTCAACTCGAAGGTCTACCTAACGTTCCAAAAGTGCACTTCCTTGCATTGTCTCGTAGTACTGAAGGTGCAAAACATAGTTGACCCGAACAAGGGCGCGGGAGGTGCATTGACCGCAAGGGGAGGTTACCGGTATCAATTCCGATACTCTGCTGCCCGGCTCTCCTTTTGCTTTACTTTTCTTTTTACTGGTAGTTTAAGCACATTGGCATGCGCTCAGGCAGGGATTTTTACTCTTCTTATTTTTTTTCAAAAGTGTATATTTTTGCAAAACACATGAGGGAAATGAAACATCAATTTTGTTCAAAAAGGTGTTACATTTGTACGTTCTATGCATCGCATCACGTGGCATCACATAACAATGTGAATGAAATTGACATTCGTTTGAAAATTAAGCACTTGCATCGTAATAATAAAGTAGTGAGCTGACAAACGACAAAATAACTCGATAAGCAACAACAAAGAACTCGATGAGCTGACCAAGGGCGAGAACAACTCCATAAGCAAATCAAAGACTTAAAGAGAGTGAAATACAACTCGATAAGCAAATTTACAACAACTCGATAAGCAAATAGGCGTGACGTTGCAAAAATCATCATCGGAGGGCATTGAAAGTGGTGGCATTCCCCAAATTCTCAGCATGTTCAATCATATAAACAGCTCAGGGGACAAGAAGGAAGACCACCGACCACCAGGGAAATCCTTCGGCCTCATGAAATGGCCATCGGCCAGCAGATCTGATCAATCGGCCAAAAGTGGTGGTCGGTCGGCACTATATTTAGCCGGCCGACCATAAATGGCAAAGACCAGCAGAATACTGACATTTGTCCTCCACTCAACCTTATCCCCTACAAAAGGCTTCAGCTTCGTAGTTTTTCTCAATTCCACACTGATTTGATCCAAATGGAAGAGTTTCTTGCCCAAAATCTCACAGCTTGGATTGCCAACTTGGACGGCTCGGAAAGGCTGAACTTCCAGGGTTTCGGCATAAATGCACTATTTCTTCTGAGTCGCACTCCGCTGCACTTTCCATTTCTTCATGCTGCGGCAAGGTTTTGGAATCCGGTAACACATGTCTTTAGCTTTAGCGGGCAAGAGGTATGTCCTACCTTCAGCTTTAATGGAGTCTGAACGCGACGAGAAAATCTTGCCCTAACTTCGCTTCGGCCACGCCCAAGCCTTTGGTCAAATGTATGGGCTTTCAATACCCGACGCTCGCTCTTTGATTTGTGACGGGGCGTTGGATGTTCCGAGTTTAATTTGCCGATTTTCTGACGTCGGTGACCGTGGTGACCATCATTGGAAAGGCTTCTGACGACATGCTCTTTGTTTGTGCATGCTATCCCATTTCTTGTTTGCCTCGGGCTCCAGAGGATCTAACGTCCGGTTGATTGAGGTTGCCCAAGGCTTGAAGGAGGGCAAGGGTTGCATTGCCATGACTTTGGCTGAGACGTTGATGGGCTTGGATGCCTTTTATCGCCGAGAGACAACCAGATTTGCGGGGAGTCCACTACTGCTGTAGGTAATGTTTCCCACCCAATCTCACATTTGTATGGCTTAAATCACTCGGCCCTCAAGCTCGATTTTTCTCACAAAACCCTTTTCTCACTTTTCTCACATCGTACATCTCTCTATTCTTTATTCTCTCGTTTTTCATCCCTTCCCAGGTGTGGTTGATGAACAAGTTGCAGGTTGTGGACTCTTGCCTAGCATACTCAGCTCGCGGCTACTTCTTTCAACAACGCCTAGTTGATGCCCTTGATAAGGGATGGTGGTTTGATTGGATGTGTAGCATGTCTGCAGACCGCATTTCTTGGCAGTGCCCTTAGCTCAACCTACTGGTGATAAGCTACAGCATGACCCGTCAACCTGGGATTCAATTGATTGGCATGACACATTGTGTCTTCTATTTTTCGTTCCGGATCCGGCGCCAGTTCGGTCATCATCAAACTTGTCCACCAGAGGGGATAGAGTACCCGGCTACATTCCCGGTCCGAGGCGCACAGCTCGCCCAGTATGCTACAGCATGGAGGACTAGAGAGCTCCTAGCCCCCCGCTCCCACTTTCAGTTACACTTTGTCTGATGAGTGCATAGATTGGCTCAATGAAGAGGCACAGATTGGGTCCAGCTTGGCATCAGTGGCTTTGACCAGCTCTGGGAGGGGGCACAGGAGCACCTGACTCATCTATGCCCCAAATTTATTGATTTATTAGAACTTTCAAGTTTTCTTTATGAATGTAATAAAAAAAGCAACTTCAATTTGTATGCAAGAGCAGGAGAACTCTGTATTGAAATCAATGAAATTGAAGGCTGTGAGTACTGAAAATTTTTCGCTTTGGTCCAAAAATGGTCTAAATTGTAAAAAGATTAATTTGAACAAAGTCAACTTTTATCAAAACTTTTCAAAGTCATTTTCAATATGGATCAGAACTGGACATGCCTGAAATCTGTTCTTGAGATGCACAACCTTGGATCCTAGCAACTGGAAAGTTGCCTCTAGTCTGAAAAGCACTGCACCGGAGATCATAACCGAACTCTTGAATGCTGAATAGACAAAGATGGCCGAGGTGATCAAATGGACAAAGTTGATCGGGAAAAAGTTTATGGCTGAACTTTAGGATGAAGTTGCCTACGTATCCCAAAGATGGAAATCAAGCCTTACGTAGTTCAGGCTTGGGTTCACTCGAGTATTTTCACACTCCTTTTGCGCTCTAACTTTTGCCAAGGCCGCCCTTTGCGGGTTTTTAACCTTGCGAGCTCAGTTTTTCTAATTTTAAATTTTCTATGCTTTAAATTTTTCCTAGGTCGCCCTTTCGAGTTTTCGGCCTAGCGAGCCTCTCAGGGGTAATATTTTTTCAACTTGTCCATGTTGATCGGTTGTGAAAATTCTAGGCCATCTAGGTCCATCAGAACCATAGCCCCACCTGACCAGATCGACTTAATGATGTAGGGACCAATCCAATTGGGCCTGAACTTGCTCCTTGGGTCATGGATGGGAGCTCGGTTGTCCTTGAGCACCAAATCTCCATCTTTTAGATTCTTGGACTTAACTTTCTTGTTGAAAGCCCGAGTAATTCTGTGCTGATAACTTTGAACATGGTACAGTGCTTTTAGTCTTCTCTCATCAAAGAGCATGAGTTCTTCAAATCTGCTCTGCTGCCAATCTGCCTCGGCTATCTGATACTTAGCCAGCACCCTCAAAGACGGAACCTCAATTTCAATAGGTAGAACAACCTCCATCCTATAAACCAATGAGTACGGAGTCGCCCTAGTCAAAGTTCTAATTGAAGTCCGGTAGCCCCACAGAGCGAACAACAGCTTATCTGGCCAGTCCCGGTAGGTTTCCACCATCTTCTGTAAAATGCGCTTGACATTCTTGTTGGCGGCCTCAACCGCTCCATTGGTCTGAGACCGGTACGTGGATGACTTGTGAAAAGCCACATTGTATTTCTCCAACAAGTCAATCACTTCCTTCTTGAAGTGAGAATCGTTATTTGATATTATCTCATTTGGGACCCCATAGCGACAGTGATGTTGTTTCTGATGAACTTCGTAACATGTGAAGCCTTCAACACCGCATAGGATTGGGCCTCAACCCACTTTGTAAAGTAATCTATCGCGACCAGGATGAACTTATGCCCGTTTGACCCCTTCGGAGTGACAGCCCCGATCACATCGATTCCCCAAACTGAAAATGGCCATGGTGAAGTCATGTTGTACAGCTTTGATGGCGGGATGTTCATGCGGTTTGCATGGATCTGACATTTGTGGCATCGCCGAACAAAGCCGATACAATCTTCCTCCATGGTGGACCAGTAGTAACCCTGTCTGAGGATCTTCCTGGCCAGCATTACCCTGTTCATATGTGCACCGCATTCCCCTCCATAGATGGCCCCCATCAGGCGCTTCGATTCTTCAGCTTTAACGCATAGCTTATGCATTCCCAGATGACCTCTCTTATACAGCTTACCCCCACAGATGATGAATTGAACGACCATTCTTCTGACTGCCCATTCTTCCAAATGTCATAATACCAGGGGTTCTCGTCCTGAACCTCATCTATAGCAGCAATCGACTCGTAGGCTGGCGCAAATTTCTGGTCAATAATGACTGGACGCATCCAGACTCCAAACGGGATGTCTATCATGGAAGATAGAGTTGCTAGTGAATCTGCGAACCTGTTGTTCTCTCTTAATAGATGAGCGAAGTTTAGCTTCTCAAATCGAGGAATTAACAAGTCCAAGGTTTAGTGGTACATTATCATCTTTTCTTCTTTGACTTTCCAATCTCCTTTTTCTTGAGACACAACAAGGTTTGAGTCCCCGATGATGTCCAACCGTTTTGCCCCTAGTTCCAGGGCTGCTTCTAAATCGGCAATGCACACCTCATATTCTGCTTCGTTGTTTGATACTTTTAATCGGAGTATGAAGGCTAGAGGGATACGAGAATTGTTGGGTGCTATCAGCAATACCTCTATCCCATACCCGTACTGGTTTGACGCTCCGTCAAAGTACATCGTCCAAGTTTCATCGTCGATATGCAAAATGGCCTCATCTGGGAATAAGTACTCAACTGCTTCACCCCCTCCCACCGGGTGATCGGCTAAGAATTCTGCCACTGCTCTTCCTTTAACTGACTTGCGCGTCACATATTTCAGATCGAATTCAGAG